>CM037854.1:229708879-229859862 GCA_021234595.1 Delia radicum
GAAAACTCCAAGCAAACTTTGTTATTTAAAAATCATTTTTTTTAAAAGCTTTAATTGCACCGTCCTATATTTTTCAACAACAATCAAGTTTTCATAAATTTTTAATATTTATTCAAAGATATTTGATAAAATTTTCATGGCAATAGCTTTTTGTGTTTTTTTTAAGGAACAAGATTTAAAACAAATGTCTGCTATTTAAAACGTGTTATTTTGTTTAAAAGCCTTTTCATTGAAATTTGCAAAATGTTTATTCATTTTTAAGGTTTAATTGCAATCGTCAGAAGAAACTTTTTAAATTTTGAGCGTTATATTGCAATCATTAAAAACCTACTTAATTTGAAAGCTTTCATTGCAATTGTCAAAAAAGCTTTTTCAAAAGAACAAAACAAATTTATTTTGTATTATTTAGAAATCAACAAGTAATTTCTTCTATTTTTAAAGTATTTTTTTTTTAATTTAAAAGCTTTTATTATTAGTTTATAAAATCGATTTTTTTATTCAATTGAATGTCAAAGCTTAAAGGTATTATGATGACGGCTTTTGCTAGAACTTTTTAATAGCTTTTATTTCCAAACTAAAAATAAAAAATTAACATTGTTTTTTTAAATGTTGTTATTTTTTCGAAATAGTATCTTTTAAGAAGTAAGAGCATCGTGAATTACTATATCATAATTTCACGTTCCCCCCCCCCCCCCCCCCCCCCCCTAGCATAATCAGTAGAATTTCAATGTAATTATTTTTTGCTTAGTAGCCTAACTGAATTTGTATATTTTAATAAAAGTACGTACACTCAGGGAACTTCTGTTGTAAATATTTGTAGTGGTTTAAGTTGTAATACAGTATCTTTATTTTTAAATGAAAAACAGTCATTTATAGAAGAAATTTCAGTTTTGACTACAAAAAACAAACCACATCTGTTGTAAATATTTGTAGTGGTTTAAGTTGTAATACAGTATCTTTATTTTTAAATGAAAAAACAGTCATTTATAGAAGAAATTTCAGTTTTGACTACAAAAAACAAACCACATCAAATTACTGTATTATGATTTTACATGCATTTTATACATTAGTGCTTTTCTATTTAAAAAAATAAAACAAATAATGTTTGTATTTTTTACTACACTTGTTTTTTCATTGTTTACAACATTTGTGGTTCATTTTTTGGAACTTTGAACGTTGAACGTCCTTTTTTTTAAGTGAAATTTCATTTTTTTAACTACATTTGCAGTGGGATTTACCTACATAATATTCTAAGTGTACTTGAAAGAAGACAACATCATAATTTACATAAATCTTTGTCCTTTTAAAAGATTTTCTAGAAAAAGGTAAAATGGCGTTTTTTATTAAGCCCAATTACCATTTGCGAAATTAAGTTTAATGTAATTTTTGCTATTTCAAAATTACTTTGCATTTTTATTAGTAGTCTTGACAATCTACGATTTCTTAAAATAATAACATTAAATAACAGCTTCGGAACACCCAACTCATTTTCATTTAAAACTTTATTTGTAAGCAATTTATAAATTTTCGCTGTGCTACACCTTATTCAATTTACAATTTGTGCATGAAATTAATTTAAATATTTAAAATGTTTTGACTATTTTTTGGTAATTTGTTATATGTGCGGTATTTAAATTTTGTGCAAAACCAATTACATAACAAATTTGTTTGTGAATAAACGAACATAACAGCAGCAACAGCAAAACTCTATTTAACAGCTGTCATTTGTAAACTTGAAGATCTTTTAAAATACATAGCGAATGGAACAAATACATCTATGGAACATACGAGACAACAAACAACCACCAATGGTTAACCACTGACGCCAACTTGGTTGTCAACACAAATTCAAAGACATTTTAACCAAAAACTCCAAACATACAAATATTGAATGAAGTATTAGGGGGGAGTTATGTTTAAAACTATTTTAAAATTTGAGAAGAAAATCGGTACATTTTTGGGTAAGAGTCCTTGATCTAAAAAATCTGGTTTAAGTACGAACCTTTTGTATTCAAAGCTAGGAATTGAACTCGAAATCCTCCTGATGGACGCGACTGTGTCCTAAACTCGAATAAAAAAGAGTTAATTGAACACACGTACTAAGTTCTTTGAATTGGGGATAATAATGGCCATGTTGAGGATAGATGCCTAAATGTCCTTTTTAAAAAATTTCGTGCTATTTTCTCAAAAACTCCACCCTAATACTACTAACAATTTTAGCTCTACTAATCATTTATATACACACACATACTTCTTGAAAGTTCAAAAAGACACAATTTTTTTGGCTTATAAAACAAAAAGATAAATACAATATGTATTTGACCTTTGACTCCAAAATGGAAAACAGTTTTAAAGTATACGACGTTAGATGATGAAGTATAATGAACATTTAATATCAAATTAAATTTAATAGTGCGTTAAAATACAAGTATAAGCTGTGGAAAAATATAACAAGAAAACCAGCCAAATCTCTTTTCTTAACCAGTCGTCGCGGAACTATTAAAATATTTTGGAGAGGGAAGTTAGAGTGTTTTTGATTGACTTTTTTTAATTTTTTTCACATTTTTGTATTGAAAAATTATATTTTGGGGTTTGTAAATGTACCATTTTCACTCCCCCTAGATCCGCACCTGCTCTTAACGAAGACTTCCTCTTGCAAAAAACAGCGTCAAATTTTATATAGAGACAATTAATATATTTTTGGTTAAAAGACCAACAAAATCTTTAAGCTTATGAATACTTAGTAGTGTTTGAAAATTTGTTATGGCTCATTAATTTCGTTATGAATGAATAAATGTTTAAGATTTAAGCTAATAAAAATGCCATAATAAAAATATTTCAATAAAAATGAACACAGTTTAAGCTTTCTAGTGATATACATTTTTTTGGTAGCAATATTCAATCAAGTATGGTAAATGATTTTTTTTTTTAGATTTATAATGGCTCAATGAATTTTTAAAATCGTAAAATTATAATTTGATACTTTTTTTTTTGGAGAATGAAAATGTAGTTATAAAGGGAATCATAAATATTAAAGGGAATGAAGCTGATAAAAAAAATTCTTGATTTTTGTGACCATCCAAGATAATCATTCCATAATACCTGTTCACTAACCATCAAAGTTTTTAGAAATTGGTTTGAAATTAATCTATTCTTAAACAGGTTCTTTTATCACCGATGCCATTGAGAGGTTCCAGAACTCTTAATAGCACTCGTGCTAAATAAATATATAAAACAAAAAAAACTAAGTTTTGGAAGTCAAAACGTAAGGTTTGACATTCCAATTTGGTTCTTAATTGGTTCTAAAAGCAACATGTTCTAATTTGGATTAAAAGAACCTGTTCATAATGAGATAAACTAAATACAAAGAAGATAAAGCTATTGTATTTGCAAAAGGAAGGGAATGATCGCTAATGTGGGGCCGAAACCTGGTGCTTGAGCTAACTAAAAAAATTGGAATATTTAAAATATAAATACACCATCTTATAGGCCTACAATTTCAAAATTTTTTAGCTTTAGATAACTTTTAGTGGCCACTAGTATGAAAAAGTTATGCTACGATTTTTAAAACAACTCAAAATTCTCACTTAAGCAAACGTGCATGCTTTAAGGAGCCTATAATACAATCTTTATTTCGTATAAAATAGTTAGAAAATCAGCGTTTTTCTCAATGTTTACTAAGTGTAGTATATGTTGTATTTTAAAAATATAGATGGCCAACTTTTATTTTCAATTTGAAAAATTCATCTTTGTATTTCATTTCAAAGTTCTATACCTCTATAAAATCACACCCTTTATTTCACTGAATGAATTCTATGCATGTTATTTTCACATTGAAGCAATGATTACATCAACCAGAAGTGCTCTGTAATAAAAATATGCAGTTAGGAGTTCTTTTTTACGGGTGACAAGATGTTAATATTCGTATGAAGGTTTGCATGAAAGCGTGCTGCCCCAGCAATCAGAAGGTTCCGGGTTCAAATCCCGATCACTTTTTTTTAGTATTTTATACAGTTATTTACTTTTTATTATTTTTATGGTAAAATAAAACTTTTTTTTAGAAAATATTTGACTTTTTTTAAAAATATATATTTTTTAGTTTAAATATGAAATTAGAAAATATAAAAAAATTTCAAACGTAAAAATTGTTCTTAAAATATTACCTTCGTACAAAATGATTTTAATATTTATATATTAGAATACTTAATTCCGTGTATTTTATAAAGAAATTATTTTTTTTTTTTTTTTAATTCCGTGTATTTTATATAGAAATTATTTTATTGCTAATCAAACATTTTAAAATCCGGCTACGTTAGGGACTTCTGTAGAGGTTGGAATATGAAATAGCAATATAATGCAGGCTATAATTCATAATGAGAACTATAACAGAGAATTATCTGCATGATGCTAATGAATTTTTGCATTGAAGTAATAAATTTGCAATGGAACTCGTACAGTGAAACTTTTCATTAAATTAATGCAAGTTTTTCATAAAATTTTATAAAAAAAAATTTCATTTTATTTATTAAAAGTTCCATTCACTCAATGAAGAAGTTTCATTAACAAGTGGTTTTCGTGGTACGAAAACTTAAATTTTGTAAGTTTTAAGAAAAGATTTGACTTGAACGTTAGTTCGGGTACATGGATACAAATCTGATTTTTATCATCATTTTTCAAGATAAAGTTTCAACTTTTTCGGCCATTATCGCCGAAGCTATTGGTTAAACTGAAATTTAAGGAATTAAATTATAATTTCGTCTTATTGTCTTCATTAATTTCAACGAGTTTAATTTAAGGAGTCTCTAAAGTAAAAATTGTATCCTTTTAAATTCATATTATTAATAGGCTCTTCCTTTAAAGAACACCCAAGAAGTTTACTTTATCCACTTTATATCTATCAAATTCTATTGTCTATATTTTCTTGTTGAAGAACAAATCATAATTTGTTTTATTAATTGACAGCTGTCACATTATAATGTCCAAGTCATTGTGACAACAATAGCAACATAATAATTGTTTAATAAACAGCTCAATAGTGTTGCCATTGTTTTGGAACTAACTTTATTTGATAAATTAATAAATTATACAATTATTATGTGTTGATTAGGGCTCGGAAGTTCATGTATCTCGGAAGTGCATGTATCTACCAAATATCATTGCGAATCAATAAATTTGCAACAAAATGGCTTTGATTTTTTAATGCATATTTTTGCATATTTTGACATAAATACATATTTTTGAATATTTTGCTATAAATGCCAATTTTAAGGCATATTATATTTTAGAGAACATTTTTTGAAATTGTACTGACAACTGCTAATTTGCAAAATTTGTATATTTTATTAATTTTTTCCCTCAAATTATAAATATTTTTTTGAAGTACATTTTTTTATTAAAAAAAAAAACAGATACTAATTTTTTGACTACGATTTTCAATAATTAAAAAAATGTTAACCACTTTTTAACACAATCTACAAAACTACTTTAATTGTGTTTATAATGTGGAAAACGTTGAAAACAAACATATATTTTTAAAATTTGAAGTACATATTTTACAATTTTTAATACATATTTCATGTACATAAAACGCGATAATAAATTCATTAACTTCCGAGCCCTAGTGGTGATAATAATAATAATGATGTTGATAAAGATAACACAATAAGGAAAAAATATGATAAAATTATGTTAATGATATAATATAAAAGACACAGCACAAGAAATAACAAAACAAAACATGATATAGCGTGAAAATTTTCATAACAATAAAATGAAATGTTAATTTATTAATATAAAACTTATTTAAAGGATGAACTTAAAGAAAATTTTAACCCTATAGAAAGTGAAACAAAACAGGAAAATTTCGTTTAAAATAAAGTACAAAAATTAAATTTCTTTAATAAAGGGTGTTTTTTTATACAGCTATAGAACTTTAAGGTGGCAACACTTTTTTAACTGGCAGCCATTTTGTCAGCTGTCAAGTGATTCTTGTTTAGTTTGGTTTGGCAATTTCAACATCAGTAGGACTGACGCCTGAACAACGCTTCCAAATTGTGCAAATTTATTTTGAAAATCATGGTTCTGTTCGAAATACGTATCGCGCACAGAACGTTAAGGTGCCAATACACGACACCAGCATGCATGCACAATCAAGTGATTGTGTGATTGAGCTTTTGAGCATACACCACACCATCATCCTGGTACAGTTTTCATTTCTTTACAAAAAGTGTGTAGAAAAGGTCGTCATGGATACTACTTTGTCTCTGTTGGCATCTGGATCAAATTATTTTAATTTCTCAACCATTTTATTATAACATTGACTTTTTAAATCACGATTGCAATATTCTGAACTTTTAATTTTCCATAAACACTGCATTGACTTGTATAAATCGAGGGAAATAGAGCCATGATCACTGACTTTTTTCGTTCATCATTGAACAACCATGATGTGTAGGAGCTGTGGTTTCAACAAGACGGTGCAACATGTCACACAGCTCGTGCCACAATTGATGTATTGAAGAAAACGTTTGGTAACCGCATAGTTTCATGTTTGGGCCCGTGAATTGACCTCCAAGATCGTGCGATTTAACGCCGCTGGACTATTTTCTGTGGGAATATGTGAAGTCGCTAGTCTACGCCGCTAAGCCCTAAACGATTGACACTTGGAGGACAACATTCGCCGCATTATTTTGTATCCACAAATGTTGGAAAAAGTCGTCGAAAATTAACCTCCAGATTAGATTACGTCCGAGCCAGCCCCGGCGATCTTATGCCAGAAGTCATATTTAAATTATAATGCCAGAAGATTATCTTTCGAATAAAGTAAATTTCATGTCAATTTAAAAAATTCATCTTTGTTGTTTTTCTTTTCAAAGTTCTATACCTCTATAAAATCACACCCTTTATTTCACTGAAAGAATTCTCTGCATGATATTAATGATTTTCACATTGAAGCAATGAAGTTCCACTGGAACTCGTCAATTGAAACTTTTCTTTAATAGATGCAAATTTTATGAAATATATCATTTTATTTATTATAAGATTCATTCACACAATGAAGAAATGTTATTAGAAAACTTGTTTCATAAAAGTATGAAGCATTTCATGTATTTTAAGAAATTAGTCGTTCACTTTGTACAGAAAAGTTTCATTAGTTTACTGAAAATTTTCGTCCCCTAAAATTATCTCTGTGTTCCAATTATAAATTTTATTGATTAACAAAGTTATTAATTCTAGTTTAATTGGTTTAATTAAAAAATTAACGATAATCAATAATTTATGAAAGTGTCACAAATAGTGTATTCGGCAGTTTACCTAATACCTTGATCCAAAAATTACTTCAAACCCATACAAACAGCGGCGTTTGACGTTTTCAAAATAAAAAATATTGTCTGCAAAACTTGATTTTCTCAATTTTTAAGTTAAAAAATCGTGTTTTTAAACTATTTTATTTTAACGGAATAATTTTGCCGAATACTGCTACTATTCGGTATTCGGGCTGAATAGTAAAAACAAGCCAAATATACCGAATACTAAATAGTAACCGCATATTTGTGACAACTACTAATATATCCAAATTGAAATGATGACTATTAACTATTTATAAAAGCAGACTTGGGGGACGTCAATTACATTTCAAAATCATTCACTTGTGAAAATTTTCTATATCATTAATAATTTCAGACCTACTGTCACACTTGTGGGCTTAAACGCTTCTTTACAAAATTTTAAGTTTTCTCAACACCAGACATGGGACATACTACCAATATTTGTGTATTTAATTACAGGCCAATTACTTTTTTACATCTAATTACATGTAATTGTGTGTAATTGAGTAATTTCCCTGTACTTAAATACCCATATGTTGTTGCTAATCCCCATGTTTGGTATTAAACACTTTACAAATTTTCCAAGGAAGCGTTTAAACGCACAAGTGTGACCGTACTTCTGAAATTATTAATGATATAGAAAAATTTCACAAGTGAATGATTCTGAAAGGTAATTGACGTCGCCCAAGTCTGTATGATAGTTGTAATATTGATATATTTTTTTTAATTGAATCAATAACAGATTTAATTGAATACGACTTGGTTATTTAACAAAATTTTTAATTGGTGAAAATTATTTCGATTATACACGCACTATTTTAAGGGTCTATTTTGTCTACCTTATATGTAAACGGGTTAAAAGCAATCACTTAAGTACAACAACAGTTAAAGACCAAACACTTGTATGTGGTAGGTAAAAATGTCAACATTCATATGCCATATATTCTAGAAAAAATATTAATAATAAAAACAAAATATGTAATAAGAAAAAAGTTAAAATACAACGAAGATTTTTGATAATGAATAGAAGTCGGTAAAAGGTCAAAAAGTCACAGAACAACAAATAAAGTATACAACAAAATATAATGGCACAAACATAAGGTAGTCCAAAGTCGTCCTGTGTATACTTGTTCATATGAATGTGTTTAGCAGGATATAACATAATGTTAATAATGATGACAGGATACATTCATTTCAACAATCCAACATGTGTGTGTTCTCTATGTATTAGTGTTTTTTTTTTGTGTTGGTATGTTGTTATCCTTATTATCATTATCTTTATTGTCATTTTTACTTTAGGGCGTGTTAGTAGTTTGACATTTTTTTCCTATCAAATCTTCTGTAATGTATGATTTTTTTTGTCATTTGTATGTTTTTGCCATTAATTTTGTTTTTATCTTTTAGAAAGAAAGGACAAATTATATGCTCATTCTTTGTTTTACGTTATTTTTTGTCAATGAAAGGTATTTTTAGGAAATTTATATATTGTCTAATGTTTAGGTGTTGAAATTGACAAATGTTTTTCAGTTCTTAGTTGTAGTTTTCATTATTGAAAATTTGTTTTAAAACAGCATTATTTTGTTAGAATATATGGTCCAAATTTTAGTTTGTTGGGGGTATACAAAATAAACAATTGTAATGAATTTTTAAAATAAATTAACATCTGTTTTTTTTTGTTTGTAACGAAAGTAAAAGTGATTATATAATTCAGCTTAGCTAAATTTCTACAATAAGATCAAATAGTTAGTTATGTGAATTATGTGAATGAAGGATTATTTTAGAAAAATTGTTCAATATGACACACAGAAAAACCTAAACCCGAGTTTCAATTAAAATATTTTTTGATTCAATTAAAAGTTAAATTGAATGCGAATTAATCAATCATATATAATAAGAAATTAATTGAATATTGCATTTATTTTCGAACAAATTTATAATAGATACTATTACATTTTTAATTAAAATTTGCAAAAAATCGCTAAAAATTTCGGAGAATATATAGAGAAAAAAAAACGCAAAAAATTTAATTGAATATTGATTTAAATTTCAAACAAATTTTTAATATATGGGCAAAACTGTATTTAAAATTTTGAAAAGTAGCCAAAAATTGTGGAAAAAATTCAAATTAATTAAATTAATGGGAAAACAAATCGCCAAAATTAAAAAATTACAAAGAAAAAAAATCACCAAAGTTTTAAAAAATTGTCAAAATTAAAAAAAAAAAATAAATAATCACCAAAGATTGGGAACAAAAAATCACCAAAAGTAAATTGAATAAATTCGAAAAGAATCGAAAAACCAATGACCAAACATATCGCACACCTAGTTTAAAAGTGACTCAACTCAAAATTTTAATTTTTCGGGTTTATATGCTTAAACTATGCACAATAAACTTGTTTATCTATAAAAAAAGGTATCAGTGTATTTTGTTGTTGTTAACTGTCGCTAAAAAAACAGTTATGCATTTCTTTATGTTTCAATTGGTATAAAGTTGCAAATATTTTTTTTTCGTTTTCTGAAAAATTAATAATTTTGAGTTGAGCCACTTTTGAATATGTTTTTGCGATATGTTTTTATACCATTTACCAAAGACTGATTGTGTGCTAAGAAGTTTGAGTTTCTCCGGAAAGTCAAAGTGTGGAAGTTTTTTCTGTAAAAAAAAAGCTCTTACATTTTCAAGCTCCCCCATTTCCAATTTTAATTCGTATCCCCTAACCCTTAAACCGGCCTAAGCTTGTTTGCAATGAAATTTATACCACGTATTCGGTACGAAAAATAAACAATAGGTTATTCTGCGAAATTTTTTTTTGTTGCCTACCTTGGGCGATATGGGCAAAAGTAGATTTAGAGCGAATCTCAAAAACTATTCCATAACAATGAATAAATGCGTAAATTATTCCTCTCCCAAGATAGAAGAACAGTCCAAAAAATAAACTCTCTGTAACGCGAAATTTTGCGAAAAGCCACTGAACTTATATATATATATTGATCAAACTTAAAGGCTTTGCTACTACTACTAAATATAATCTTTTTGCCAAATTTCATAAAATCCATCCATACATTTTCAAGTTAATTAGCTGTCTTTTTAGAGGTATCCTATGAAAATCGTGTATGTCCTTGGACCAAAATAAATGATTTTTTCTAAAGTTTAAGCTTCAATCTCACTTTGTTAACATAAATATGTTTTTAAAATTTTTGAAAATTGTGTTTATTTCACAATATTAATGTTTTGAAAATTTATGAAATTTAAACTTGAAAACTTTCTCACTTCCGAAGTGCAGTGCACACAAAAAATTGGTTTACAAATAAATTTGGTTTTCTATCGAAATTTTTTTTTTTTATCTACATATTTCTATTTTTTTTTTATCTATTATAAATCATTTTGACGTAAATATGGCCAATTTAAAATACCCCGCCTGGATTCGGGCTTGCCAGTTAGAAGGTTAAACATGGTTTACAAAACGATTTTTGTACATATGGCGGTTGAGACCGATTTGCTATAGAGATTATGGCCAAACATTTTTTCGGTCATTACCTCTATTTGCCGATCAAAATCTGCTATGAAAGAAAATTTGTGCAGCAGATAGGTAAATTGTTTAAACTTGAAAATGGCGCCCAAACGGGGACCAATAGTAAATTAATTCCATAAGCAACACAGATTTCATAAATTATTTTAAGTTTTCATCAAAATATATGTTTTTGGTAGTACGTAATGCAGTTTAAATGTTCTACTTTGGTTACACAGAATTCTTTAAAAAAAAAGTAAATTCTTGAACTTTTTTCTTGTCTAAATATTTGTCCACATTTCCCCATAAAGAAACAGTGATTTACAAATTGTTTATTAAAATTGATTTTTATAAATTGTATATTTACCTCTTAGCAAACTTAACACTTGACCTAAATTTGAAACACAATTATCAAACAAAATTTTTATGTTAAAAGACTTTTCTTGTAAACTTTTTTTTCGTAATTTTTAGCACTTTAATTTCAAAAACACAAAACTTCAAACAACTTTTTTTTTTGAAAACCACTTGAAAACATTTCAAAATCATAAACATACAAATACTTTCAGTTAAGCATTTAAATAAAATAAGTTTTTTTTTTTGCTGAACACAATAATTAATTAATAAAAATTTTATTTCAAATGATTTATGACTTAATATACACAGTCCAGAAATTGTTTAGTTAATTAAAAAAACTTAATACAAAACTATTTTTAGCAAATTTTTATTAAAGCACTTGTGAGCAATGAACTCATCCTTTTTGAAATAATTATTATTTGTTTTTTTTTTTTTTTGCATATTTTTCTTTAAACAGTTTACTGCAAGATGCTAGAATTACTTCATTTATTAGAAATGATCATATTTATTCATTCATTCAGTTTTTGCACACACAAGACACTTTAATTTAAAGAAATAAAAATGATTATTTAATTAAGATTTTTTTCCATAAACATAATTGCTTTAATTTATATGTGAGAAAAAAATTGTTATAAAAAAATTATCAAAACTCTTTAAAAGAGTTTTGTTACGAACTTGACGTATTTATTTCGCGCGTTTGAAAATAAACAATTTTAAAAACTCGTTTTACTCGTTGCGATCATCCGCTTTTCCACGTTCAATTGTCAACAGTTGGTTGTCTACTAATTGTAAAACGTTTTTATAATGTTTAAAACTTGTTTAGCAAGTTTTTAATTTATTTGTTTGAAATCCAAAATGTAACATAAAAACAGCTGTTTTGTATAACATGAGAAGATCTTGGTGTGCGTTTATTGTTTATGTTTCAATTCATGATCGTTTCTGTGTGTAGGAAACATATGTTGAAAAACAATGGAAATATGAATGTTTGCCGGTTAACAGTTTTGAAGCCATTGCTTTTGAAACACTCTTTTGAAAAGACACAGTTAAGGCAATAGGATAAAATTTTTTGGAAAATTTCTTAAATTTCTTTTGTTTACAGTAATCTTCAAACCACATAATACACTGAGAGAATTATCTGCACGATATTAATGATACCTATGAATTCATATTGAAATCGTTTATCAAACAAAATTGGAATTGTTCTTAACTTATTTTTTAGCTGTAGTACTTTTAAAGTTTTAATGGTTTTCGCTTTTCGAAAATTACGAAATGGGACGAAAATATATATTAACTTCAATAATATGTATTTATTTTATACTCATACACTCTGGGAAAAAAGTTTCATCATATTTATGAAACAGTTTCATTGGAGGATAATCTATTGATAATTGTCTTTTTTTTACTAAGATTTTATAACTATGATGAAACTTTTCATAAATATTATTGAAACATTCTTTATGGGACATTTTAAAAATAATGTCCACAAAAAAACTACATTTTTTAATTTTACCTCTTCTGATTTTAGTAAAACTTGGTATAAAGATTCTCCTAGTTTATATGCTGTTCACGTATTTTTTCTTTTTCCAAAATTCGCTATAGTTCGCGTTTAAGCGCTGCTCAAATTTGGTGGTTTTTAACAAATGTTTAAGAAATATACAATGTTTAAATTATCATAACTTTTGAATGCGTCAACCGAAATTTAAAAACTTGGTGTCATTTTAAAGATCGAATCCTCTTTCGCGAAAAGGATAACGAAATTGAAAATATGTCATTAATTCGCGTATATCTCAAAAAACCAATAATTGCATTTTATGAAATATATTTTGCAATTAACTCAAAGTATCACAACATATAAATATTTTAAGTAGGGAATCTGGGGTATTCAAAACTAAATTTTGTATATTCACATAGTGCCCTACGACAAATTTCACTATTTTTTTTGCCACACATGGTAAAATCGATATGCATGTTAAACAGTCTCTGTTAATCCACAAAATATTTGTCGCAATAGTTCAGCACAAAAAATTTTAAGAATGTCCTTTAAAAATTTCGAAAGAGAAAACTTCAAATTTACTACACTTAGAATACTATGTAGGCAAAGACCACTGCAAATGTAGTTGAAAACAAATAAAATTTCACTTAAATAAAGGACGACTTACATTTCATTAAAATCAACTAACATTGTCATTTGTTTTTTAATGTTCAAAAATGACTAACAATTGTAGTAAAAATGAACCACATGGTAGTAAAAAATAAACAAATTTTTTAAATAACATAAAATGACTGTAAAAATTAATGTAAAATCATAAAACAGTCATTTTATGTGGTTTGTTTTTTTTAATGAACTACAAGGTTAGTAAAAAATTTAATTTGTTCTACAAATGACTGACATTTACATTAAAAATAAAGAAACTGTTATTACAACCTAAACAACCACACATTTTTAAAGCAGTAGTTCCCTGAGTGTAGGAGAATATAAATACCAAGTTTAAAGGAATTTGAAAGATCATTATCTGAAAGGTGTGATAATGATCTTTAAAGGGCAAAGCGCACAATCATCATATTAATGAAGGTTTTTATAAACCAGAACCAGAACCAAATCAAATAAAGCATTTTTTAGCATTCTAATGTTTCAGTGGTTAAAAATTCGATGTTCGGCCCATCTTTTGTGGTGAAGAAGGGGGAGGGGCCATACATGTAAACTCTTTCTACTGCTTTTTAAATTTAAGGTATTTTGAAAGCAGTTTTTGAATAACCAACGGCTGAAAAATAGGAGGAGTCTTGACAAGCTTTAACTACCAAAAAATATACAAGAGAGTTTATTCTTAAATTATTAGTATCCGGGCCGTTACGTACTGCATTTCATACGGAACCGTATTAATACAGACAAATTTCGCCCACCGCTTGTCGCTTTAATTTCAATTCTAGTCTTAAAAAATATTTTTTATTGATGTCTCTTTCATCTTGAAGCATTCAATTTGGTTTTAATCTTCTTCAGTTTGTCAGTTATATATCTTTTTTCTGTCACTTAAGTAAACAAATGATTTGTTGATGTCAGTGGTTTTTCATTCAAATTCAATTTAGTGTGTAGGCGTTTATTAAAAGGATCTTATTTTATTATACGTTTTTTTTTTATCATTCTTGATCAAATTTAGGTATTGTTTTTTCACAGATGTAGACTTTACAGCAAAAATTAATGTGTATGAGTAAACAATTTTTAATTGGAAATTTCAATAAGTCATCATCATCCGAAAGTGATACATTACGAGAGATTTAAATTTAATTTTACATAAAATATTAAGATGTTATTATGATCAAACATACATTCCTAGAGATCAGTGAGTTGGAAATTTTAACCCTTTACCTCATGTTATTTCAGAGCTTAACGATAGTTGTATATTTTGATAGTAAATGGAGAATAAGTGAACACTTTAGATTCTTTTTGAAATTATCAAATTGTACCTACACTAGGCGTATACACTACACTACACTAATATAAAGAAACACAATTTTATTTTTTCACGTTTTTAAAAAATTTTAGCATAAATCTTTTTGAAGTTTGCTACAAATTTGTTGTTCAATTAAATTAAAAGATAATATTTAGCAAACATTTAAAATAAATTTGACTATTACGATACCTATAAAACTTAAAGGACACAGACCCTTTCAAAGTTGACGTGTTTTGCGGATTTTGAATAAAAAAAAGATTATGGCGTTTTTTTCGCGTTCTGTGTATTAAAATTCGCAAAACGACGAGCACATTATGTCAAAAGTAATTTAAAATATGCTGTGCAGTAATTTTGGTCTACTAATGCAACTGTAATGGTGAAAAGGTTGTAAAAAATACATTTATAAAAACTGAACCCTCCCGCATTAAGGGAGGGTTTTGTTTAAAATTTACCCGAAAAGGCGATTTTTATTATTTATACAATATTGTCCATCACGTGGTGATAGGTAAACATTTTGCAGAAAAAAATTATAGACCTAGTGAGTGAACCTTTATATCAACGTTTTTCGATAATTTCCCTCAAAAATTTCTTAAACCTAAGAGAACATCAGTTCCTTTTCCGGCTTTGGACGAGCGTGTCTCAGCATGCCGCTAGACTGTTGAGTCTAGTCATATGCAAACCGTTCGGATTCCTTTGGAGACATCGTTTACTCCTCCATTGCAAAGGCAATGGTTGTTTTGTGCGCGTGTTGGTCTGATGGAATTCGTTCTTTTTATGGCGAATTGGTGCCTCATCTCGCTGAGCCTCCATTGCGAAGGCAATGGTTGTGTATGTGTTGCTGATGTTCCTGTTCGTCTGATTTTAATCATCTTATAAATATCATGCGTTTCGGGTTAAACGCTTACTATAACTTGGCAATTTATGTATTGATTATACCGCCATTAACATTTAATAACTCAAAAAAAAAAAAAGATCCCTTTTAACAATTTTTTTTTTTTTTAACAAAAAACCAAAAATTTTAAAAATTTCTGATATAATAACCAAAAATATAGAGAATATATAAAAACCAATTTATGTGTGTCGGAAAGCTTATAATTTTAATTCTTAGTGCTAATGCATAATTAGTTTGTTTAGTAACTTTTAGTTATTACACTGAGCAAATTATCTGCATGATATCAGCGAATTTTTGCATTATATCTATAAAGTGCCACTGGAACTTGTCCATTGAAAATTTTCATTAATTTAATGCAGTTTCATATGAAAATTTTAATTTTATGTAATAAATAAAAAAGTTTCATTAAAAATAGTTTCCTAAAATTATGAAACTTTTTCAAACAATCTAAAAAATTCATTCACTTTGTGAAGAAAACTTCATTAGTTTATTGAAAAAATTCAGTAAAACTCGTCCAAGAAAAGTCTCTCTGTGTACTGCCTATGAATTATACACTAATAAAAAAAGTCAGTGAAGTTAGCAACCTTTTAACTGGGAGGATCCTTGTAGAAAAATTGTTAATATCTGCAACAAATTTGTAACGTTTTTGCCGAATTTACAATTTTTATTTTTTTATTTGCTGATATTTTCAATTTTTCTGCAAGGAACCTCCCAGCAAAAAAGTGGCTGACTTTACTGACTTTTTTAGTGTATTATTTAAAAAATATAAAATTTTTTTTTTTTTTTTTTGAATCATCGTTTTTTTTAAAATTTTATTAAATTTTAGCAATTTTCTCGCCACAAAAAAGTCCCTAGACTGAAATAATTATCCTTTATGAGGTTAAAAAAAAAAAAAAGAAATTCATAATATCCAATTTTTCCAAATTTTTTTTTTTAAAAATTTATGTTTCATAAAAAAATTCATTCGATTTTATAAATAATTCTTCGTAATTTTAATAAAATTTTCTTTAGAGCTATGAAATTATTTCTAAGACTTACTTTTTTTTATTTTTTATAAAGTTTCATAATTTCATTAATTTGTATACATTTTAAACTTTAGTTTTAAGATTTAATTCTCTAGTGTTCAACATATTTTATACAATTTAATTTATTAATTCAAAGTAGCCTTTTTTTAATTTTGGACTTTTATGAAATTGTTTTAAAAATCATTTCAATAGACGAAATCCAGTGACAATTCTCAGTATAGCTATAAAGAAATTCATTACTGAAGATAATTCTCTCAGTGTATTTTATAAATATCAAGTTAATCGTTATATATATATGTTACGCCATTCATTAAAGGGTTAAGAGAGTTGAGCGATATGAGCGATATGATAAAAATTTAATCGATTTTAAGGTGGCGACATTATATGGCATATTTAAACCAGAGATGAGCACTTTTTCAGATCTTATATTTCAAAATTATTGGCCATATTAACCCTCAATGCACATTTTTTTTTTAAGCTATAAAAATTTTTTTTCTTGTAATCTGCTCCAAATATTTGATATTTCTCATAGATGATTATTCAAAATCTATTCTAAAAAATTTAATATATCATCGTAAAAAGCAAAATCCATAAATTAATGCATTTAGGAAATTCTTGTTTGTTTCTAAATACCTTCCGTTGATGATAAATTTCATTAGCTTATCATTTCAATACATTCATTCTAACGAAAAAATTTCTATACAACAAATTTGTTGACAAAAAAAAATATGACAAAATTATGTTAACATGTCATTAGAGCACATTAAGCACATAAATATTGCTACAATTTTAAAAAAATAAAATTAATCCCTGCACCAGAGATGAAAGCCGGGTCAAAACGTCAGCGGCTTAATCGCCCATAGCGGCCAAAATATGGTCAATATTTCATAAGAATTTTGTATGTTTCAGCAGGTATAAAATTTTTTTTTTTTTTAAAAAGAAAAGCAAATGCAAAGAAAAAGCAAGCTAAATTTATTTTTGGGTTGGCAACTTTTGTTCAAGAAAAGTAGCTAAATCTCACACAAGAAATCGCTAAAAATAGCTAAATTTTTTTGAGCTAGAAAAAGCCGCTCAAACTTGAAAATTATTGGGAATTATTGGGGTTAAAATTAGTTAGTATTACTAAATAAAGCTTAGTAATACAAAATCTTCCAGATATTTATGGGACTATTCTAGTAAACTTGTCATCTATAACAATATTTTCAGAGGTCTTAGAAGTAATGTATTAAAAATAAAGTTTACTAAAGCTTTTACCGTTCTAAAAATATTTTTTTTTTTTAAATTTGAAATAAAAATTCAAATTTTCAATGCCTAAGTAGCTAAATTCGAATGTATTTTAGTGTGTCCCAAACAAAATTTTTGTGTTTTGCTCAAGCTTAATTTGAATATGATAAAGTAGTTTTGAGATTTTTTCTAAGAGGTTTAGAAGTCGGGCAAATCGAATTTTCGTCAAAAAATCGGGGTTTTTGGATGTTTTCTGAATTATACTTATAAACTGCTCAATAACTAATGATGTAGTTTAAAAGATTGATAAATTGTAAATAAGAGTGTCAAAGAAATTTTGAATTTGCTATTACTGTTCCAGAGTTATATCCTTTTAAAGCTTTGGACCCAGTGTGTAAAACTACACTTAGAATAATATGTAAGTAACGACCAATGCATATGTAGTTAAAAAGAAATGAATTGATGTATAAAATGAATGTAAAATTTGATTTGATGTGGTTTGTTTTTTTTTTAAATAAACTACAATTGTAGTCAAAACTGAAATATCTTCTGCAAATGACGGTGTTTGCACTTAAAAATAAAGATACTGTAGTACAACTCAAACATCTACAAATAGTTATATCAGAAGTTACGGGAGTGTAATAATGTTATAAGCTCTTTGCTTTAAATTTTGAATTATGTGATTTTTCGTGTTTCACAGACTAATCATTTTTCATATTTGTTATCTTTAGTGAAAATATAAAAACTAAACGCGAAATTGTAATTATTGATATATTATATATTGAGCTAAAAATTAGGAACTAACTTATAATTCAAAGTAGAAATGGGTATGTGAGTGAATTTTGCTAAAATTCGATTCAAGCACACTTTCTCACGCTAAAATTTTACTCACGCTCACTCACTCAGGAAGTACTTTTTCCTACTCACACTCACTCACGTATGTAAAAACTGGGTTTCGCTCACACTTACGCGTGATTCATGTCAATCTCCAAAATTCTGCTTACTATCTAATTTAAAATTTAAGCCAAATCCGATGCAAAACCGGAAAACAGCATATAAAACTATTAGTTTTATACAATGCGTACAAAGCTTTTAATGGGTATAACTCTGGAACAGTAGGAGCAAATTAAAATATTTGTTTTTATAAATTTAATTTTAGTTGAAATTTTTTAAAGTTATGAAGCACATAAAAATAAAATTTGGATATTTTTCTTTAAAAATATTGACTTAGAAGCAAAGAAAATTTGGGTTAATGACCCAGTTATAAATAAAATTCAAAAGACGTCCAAAACCCCAGAAAATTTATTTGCGCGACCTCTAAACTTCTTCCGACAAGTCTAAAAAAAAATCTCAAAAATACTTTAATCGAAAAACAAAAATTTGGGACACACTAATATACATATGCAGACAAAAACAGGAAATTTGTTGTTCTTTATGTATTGTTTTCCACTCACATTGGTTTCAAAGCATTTTCAAGGAAAAACTTTTTTTTTGTAATTATGGTCAAATATGTCAAACGACTGCTTAAGAAAAACATGTCGGCTGCTAAACGGCTGACGCCCGGCGGCTTGTATCACTGCCCTGCACCTCATAAAAATCGTCAACCTACAAAATACACCAATGTGCTACAAAATGTCAGCAACAATAAATTACAAATAAGATCTAAAGAGCCACAAAATTAAACCACATATACAAACAGACGGACGGACACCAATAACAAATATTGACAAACAAAAAAGAAATCATAAAAAAATTTTAAATTGTTAAATAACTTAAAATTTAATTAAACTAGATATAAACTAACAAGAGAAATCTATAAAAAAATATTTTTATAGACTCCTTGATGTAACAAAAGAATATTTTCTTATGTCTAAAAAATATCTTACGCAAAAAAAAAACTCAATTATGTTTGTATTTTACCATAAAATGTAGTGTTGCAACAAAATATTTATGTTTGTGTTATACAAGATATATAAAAATATATTAAGGAATTTACAGTTTACCACAAGAAAAGTCATAACTTATGATCAAATGATAACACTATGCTACAAGAAATTGTGCACTTAGAATACTATGTAAAGACCACTGTAAATGTAGTTAGAAACATATGAAACTTCACTTTAAGAAAGGACGACTTACATTTCAGTAAATTCAACTAACATTGTCATTTGTTTTCTAATGTTCATTTGTTTTTTAATGTTCAACAAACGGTCATTTGATGTAGTTTGTTTTTTGAAATGAACTACAAGTTTAGTAAAAAATTTATTTGTTTTACTAATGACTGACATTTACATTAAAAATAAAGAAACTGTATTACAACCCAAACAACTACATATTTTTAAAGCAGAAAGTAGACTATTAGTAGACCAAACCCTCCAGAGTGTTTTGAAAACTAAGCTTGAATTTAATTTGTATAGCCTTTTAAAATTTGACTATTTTTGACCGTTTTTCATAAATGAAAATTAAGATTTAAAAAGATTATTTAATGCATACAAAAATATGTTTCTACTTATATATGATCATGATTATATATGTTCATTTACGATCCAATATTCGACTGCATAGTTTATTTCATTAAAATACATAAAAATATCGTAAATCGGCCTGAAAACAGCCATAAAAGACCATAAAAATGAAATCCGATCTAAGTTTTTGTAACTCTTTAGAGACTTAGATCTACTGATGGTATATATTCATTTACCGTCCGTCTCATTCAGGATGTAACTGATGACCCCAAATTTGTTGCACAGTGTAATCGGTGGGTTTCCATACTACTCAGTGTCGCTCAATCTGCTCTCTTTTTATTTGTTCGTAAACTCGCACCGAGAAAATGAAAACATGTCGCAGAAATTTAAAAGTTTAAATTAATTTTTATCATGTTTTTAAATAATAATTTAATAAAATTTTTAATTATTTCAAATATCAATGATAAAATCAGCAAGATAAAATTAAAATATATTAATTTTTAATAGAAAATAATAAAATATAAGCAAAATAAAAATGATTGTTTTAAGTAACAATTTTTAATCAACATTTTGCAATCATTTTTTAGTGTAAAAATAATGTTTTTATTTGTTTGCCCGAGTTCGGTATTTTGTTGCTGAGAGGCGTGGGAAATGTTGCTTTGGTGTACTTTAAACAAAATATTAAATAACGAGGTGAAAATAAATGCGAAATTTTAAATTGACTAGCTTAAGTGGTGGTGTTGTCGGTTCAATTCCCATCGAAATGATTCAAACAATCATCATTCAGTTTATTAAGATGTAATCTACAAATTTATATTTTCTTAAACTGTGACTATCCTTAATGTATGTAAACTTTTCATACATATAATCTACATGTATAAATTGACTTTGTTTAGTAGATTTAAGAACAAATATAATTTAATAAAATTTACATTTTAGTTATAAAGAATATTGTTTATTATGTTAGTTACAAATTGGTTTACATATTGTTATCATTGTATAACAAAGTTATAAAAACGTTCAGTCATGCATACATTTTAGGAATTATTTATTTAAATAAATTTTACAAATTATGTAGTTGTTTTATAGTATGTGCAAATTTGATTAAATTAAAAATAAATATTGGCCAACATCAACACGAGAAATATTGCTTGATAAGTCTATAAATTGATTTCAAAAAGAGCATTTAAAGCATAGTTGGGAATTTTATTAATTTATCAGTCTTGTTTGATAACTGATTGAAAATTAAGACGTTTGTTTATATATAATTAATTGATAAAATAACGAATATTTATTAAATAAGTACGCAAATATAGAATTTTTATCAAAATTGGCAAACATTTTTTTTTTTTTTTTGTAGTTAATTGTAACAAACAATCAATTATTATTGTCTGTTAAAGGCATTGGAATTGATCAATGCCAATGAAAACAAAATTTCATTGACATTGCTTTTAAGTAATTGTAATGCCAAACATTTTAATTACCATTGACTCAAACAATAATAAATAAATCGTCAATTAATTAGTTCATTCAATTAACTAGTTCCAAGTATGATTTAAAGTAATTTTTAAAATTTTTATTAAATGGTCGAAAAATGCTAAAATTTCTTGAAAATGTGCACATTAGAATAATCATTTAAAAAAATTCAGCCGAAAAATTTAATGCAGCAGATTTAACTAAAGTTTCAATGTCGAATTAAATAAGTAAACTTTCTTTAAGTGTATTCAAATGTAGGCATATTTAAAAATGATATGGCCTATTAAGCTAATTTGGCTTAGAAAAATACTATTTAGCATGTTTAATAAAAGTAAATTTTTTAATACTTTCAAGACGAAATTTTATTCAGCAAACTTAGCAAGAGATTCATAATTTCGAAAAGAATATAGTAAATTTAAATGTTATCCTTAAATGGTTCAGAAATACAAAACTATCTTTAATGTACTGAAATTGCTTATTAAGCTATTCAGCTTATGCTTATTAAGCTAATTCAGCATAGAAAAATTAATTTCATCAGGTATAAATAAATTAAATTTTTGAAAATTTCAAATAAGATTATCTGGAAATTTTATTTAGCAGTTTTAGTTAGCAAAAGCTTTCATTACTTAAACTTTAATTTGATCGCTAAACGATTCGAAATTACTAAACCTTCTTGGAAATATACTCAGAAGTAGACACATTTATTCTCTTACAAGAATGATTTCCTTTAAAAAATATTAAAATAGCATTCACAATGCTTAGTAAGCTAATTCAGCTGATAGAAATTTAATTCAGCTTGTTATTTTATTTTATTTTATTTTATTTTATTTTTGAAAATTTTAAAGTTAGATTATTTGAAGTTTATTCAGCTGCTTTAGCAAGAGATTTTATAATGAAAACTTTTCTTCTTGCAACATTCACAGAATAGATATTATTTATTTTTGATTTCAAAGAAAAATTTACTTTAAGAAAGTTTCTTAAGTCAGGTCTACTAAACTAAAGTAAGTGAACAACGTTACTTAGCTTGGCTGAATTGCTAGAAATCATTTTTTATTCTAAACCTCTAACGGGTAAGGCTGTCTCAGCAATCTTACATTTATAAAATTAACCACAAATGCGTCGAGGAGTGTTTTATGCTTAGAAATGAATATATTCTGATAGAAAACTGATCTAATCAGCATACTGGAGAGAGGAACTGTAATCTGATAATAACTCGTTAAAAATTATATTTGCAGCAGAACTCAAATATAATTGTCGTTGCAAAATTCGTATTTTATTTAATAAACTGTTAATTAAAATATTTTTGTTTAAAATTAATGAAACTTCTATTCAGTAAGCTTGAAATCAAATTTGAAGCTAATAAAAAAAAAAAATATTTTAATGGTCCTGTTGACTGTTGATGCTTAATACATTCAGCTAAGTTAAGCTTTATTTAAAAAATTACAAAGCTAATCTATACAGTTAATAAACTGCAATAAAATTGTATCAAATTCAGCACAACCGATGTGATGAAAGTTATTTTATAGCGGAATTATAGCTTCCTTTATGAATATATGAATTCAGCTAATCCGAATAACTGAAAATTTCAATATGTAGATATTTTTTGTAGTTTTGATAATAGTGTTAATTCAGCTGAGCTGAATTACTGTAAATTTAATTTATCATGCTTTAAGAAACAATTATAAGTACAAATATGATTTAAAATGTTGATTTGATTAGGCTAAACAAATTCGCCACTCTGAATTGTCAATAATCAGCCTGAATAGCAAATTTACTTTCAATTTAAACAATTTTGAATTTTTTGACTAAATTCTTATTTAGTAATATTAATACAACAAAATTTTGTTTGTATGTATTTAATATAATTTTGTAATTTCCTTATAAATTTGCTAAATTTAGAGATAATAATATAATATAAATACAAATGCATGTAATAATTTTCTCAGGCTTATGATTTTAGTGTTTTTAAGCTTATTTAGCTCAGCTGAATTTAAAAAAAATAATTTTTTTAATAGATTTTAAATTTATTTTTAAATATCTAGAGATTTTACTTTGCTTGACACACAACGGAGTCTGGCCTTTTTTTTGTAAATAAATTTTAATTGCAAAAACGTGCACTTTATTAACGCCATTTAAAAAAAACCGCATCAGTTTGCATTTAAACATTGAGATGCCAAGATATTGCATGGTTTTACTGCAGTCAGTATTTTTTTAAAAAACACAAACACCATTTAAAAACGTTTATTTATAAAGTAGGTTACAATATTTATGACAATTTTTTAACTGGCACAAACAAACAGCAAATTTAAAGAAAATTTAATGTTTTCATATTTTTTCCTGGTAAAAATTTCTAATCAATACAATCTGTGTTTTCTAACTTAAGGCTTTTTTCAATGTAAAAATAGCTTTGAAATTTCCTTTAAGCATTATTATGAAATTACCATAAGGTACATTTAAGATACAAATCTAAATGGTTTTTAAATATAGCATAGAAAATAGAAAAAAAGATAAACTTGTTTTTCAATTTAGAAGGCATATGGTTTTTTAAGTTTTTCTATAAATAAAAATGATGATAAAGAGTTTTTATTTTTAAGTATGGCAAGCATGCAAATCAAAAGTAAGCATAATATTTCTATTGTATTGTAAAGCACTTTTTTAGTAAATGTTTTTATAGTAAATATCAATTTCAAGGAAAATACAGATCGTGATATTGCGAAAAAAAGGTTGTAAAACAATAAGATGATATTGATCTATGACAGTTCAAATTGATGGAAGCTGAAGGCTAAGACAAATTGATAAAATATTAATGTTAAAAAAGCATAAGGTAGATGTGGCAGAAAAGCTATTTACAAATTTCAAATTCAGTAGTAAATAAAATAATAATTTTAAATCTAATTCAGCTTTGCTGAATCACATTCAGCTAAGTGTTTAAATCCTTTTCTATATTATATTAACATTAACAAAAATTAAAAATCAAAATTTATTTTTTGTTTTAGAAAAATTTAATTGGGTTTTTATTAAGTTATCAGCCATGCTTATAAACTAAATTCAGCTGATTTAAATAACTTTCGGCATGGCTTCTTAATACAACATAATTATTAAATAAAGCTGAATTTTTTAAAAAGTATGTTCGTAAAATAGTTCTGAGTTTTTTTCTTCAAATTTGCCTGTTCTTATTAAATTTGTAAATAAATTAGCACGATGTGTTTAAAATGTGGTAAAAGTTATTTTCTTTTGTAAAAAGTTTAAGATTTTGATTATACATTAATTCGGCCTAGCTGAATTACATTGATCGAACTTCATAATGAATATTTTTAAAAGTGTTTTTAAATTTTTAATACTTCAAATAAAATAAGAAAATTCTGTTCAGCTGAATTGATTAAAATATGTGACTTAAGCAAAACGTATATCTTTCCAAAAAAGTTTATGTTATATATCCCAGTAAAGAAATTTTGTGTTTTTAGAAGCAGGATAAACCAAATGCGCTGATGTAAGTGCTTAATATTATCTTATACTGAGAAGCAGCAAAAGAAACGAACAATTTTCGTATAAAAATAAACAAAAAAAAATTTGAGCTTTCTGATTTCCCTTACAAGAATGCAGGTTGCAAGCAGCTTTCT
Source organism: Delia radicum (assembly GCA_021234595.1). Lineage (NCBI taxonomy): Eukaryota > Metazoa > Arthropoda > Insecta > Diptera > Anthomyiidae > Delia > Delia radicum. The sequence continues at coordinate 229,734,219 of CM037854.1, forward strand.
GGTTTCCCTTACAAGAATGCGATTGTAAGCAGTAGAAAGTTTTATATCGTGGGTTATAAACGATCTGTACCGGTTTTCCCGAGTGATTTACGATTGTGTTTGGTGGTTTTGAGTATGTTTGTACAAAATAAATAAGTCATTTAATTGTTTTTAGAGAGATAGCACGTGTATAATTTTATATAAAATAAATTATATAGTATTCATATTATTACCTTTAATCGTAATAATGTAGACATGAAATATGATTTTACTGAAAGTTCAGCTTTTTATAAGCGCTAAAATCCGCGCTTATTTTGCCAAAAAGTAATGCTTCCAAGTGGGAATTCGCCATATACAAATCATGGCATATGTAAGCAGGTTTGTAAGAGGTTCTTTTTGGCTTACTCCCTTACAAACCTGCTTGCATTTAAGCAGCGTTTTTTACTGGGATATTTTATATTATATATTGTGATAAGATTTTAAATTTAAATCAAATTCAGCTAGCTGAATTGCATTTAGCAATTGTATTATCAATTGATATACACTTTGTAAGAATATTTGTAAATTCAGCATAGCTGAATAGTTCGAATAAGGATACAATTTTCAATTTGCACTCTAGAAAAATTAATTTGGCTGAACTTTTTGCAGTTTCTTTACTTGTCATATTTTAAATAGTAATACAAAAATAAAAATATTCTTGATATTCTTGATAATGCCTATTCAGCGATGCTGTGTGAAGCTTATTAGGTCTGTAATTGCAAAATTATATAATTTTCTTTAACTTTTGTATATTTTAGATAAATTCATATTAGCTGAATAGTTTGTAATAAACAAACATTTATATTTAAACTCATTTAAAGTAATTTTGTGTAAAAGAAACAAAAATTAATTGGCAAGAACAAAAATTAAAAACTTATATTAACTACAACTTCCTATAAGAATTTACAATGTACCATTTAATTAAGGTAAATTTTACTTTGAAAAAAACCAACTTACACAAAATCACGAAAGCTCTAAATGAGGAAAAAAAATTGAATTTAACTTTTAAAATTAGAAAGAGAAATAAAGTATAGGAATATTACAAACACTCAGTTGTACAAATAACCCAAAAACTAAATATTTTTTGAATAGACGTGTTTTACAAAATTTGTGCCATACTAAATATTGTGCATCTGTGCTGATGTTGTAGTTTTTTACAGAAGAGATTCACAATTTGGGGCCTTTGTCAGTAAAGTACATTTTTAGGTTTGATTTCTGTGCTTTCATGATTTTGAGTTCAAACATGATTTTTTTGGTCTACATTACTATCAAATCTTAGAATAATTTCCCATTTAAGAAACTCTGTTCTATGTACATGTTAAACAACAACGTATAAGCAAAATGAACATGAAACATGTAGCAATATTTTGTATGAATTGTAGGATTTTTTATGGTGCAGAAAAAAAAACACATTTCAAACAAATTTTTTTACACAATTTTTTCGTTGTAAAGTTTTTTAGTTTTTCTGTTTTTCAAAAATGCATAGAGTTTTGGAAAAATACATAAATTTTATATGTTAGTGTATTTCAATTACAAAATATTGAAGGTGTATTGTTTTATTGTTTTTTTCTTGCGTTTCAGTTTTAATTTTTTTGAAAACTGGAACAAATTTGATTTAAAACTTTTAACATTCTATTATGTAAAGCATGCATTCTTTTCACGTACATTTTCATTAATAAAGTTTTTTAACTTGATTTTTAGTATGCCCGTATACTTTTTCTTTTATATTAACAAGTGCATGTGTTATTTTTCAATTTTTATGAGATAAGATTTCAATTAAATGAAAGATAAACTTTACATATGAAAATAAGGAAATAAAACATAAAATTGTTATAACTAAGGGGAAGTTAACTGCAGAGAAATTATGGATTTTGATTGAAATCAGGACTCATAAAAATATATTAAAACAATTTTCTTAAGCTGTCGCTATTTCTAATCCAAAGCAATTCTTGAAATTTCTCACTATTTGCCTTGTTATAGATATATTTAAATTGTTATATTAAGTTCGCTATGCTTCCCTTGTTGGAGTTTTTTTTGAAAAGATATAGAAAAAAAATTGTTTTTGTAAGAAAGATGCAGTTTTATGTTAGTTTTAATATAGTTAATGAAGAAAAATAATGAATTTTTGGCATGTAATCTATTTATGAACACAAATTGTTATGTTTTTCTTGTCATTAAAATGCGCATAACATCTGCAAATGTTGTAAAAACAAGATAGAGTAGATTTTATTAAATTCAGGTAAGCTTAATTGAAATTAAGCCTTGCTGAATTCAGGTTCATATTCTAATTTCTTATTTGTAAAGTACATAAAGATATATCAGTTGGAAAATTTCCATTATGTTAAGTTGTGTATGTTTTTTATACGAGTTAAATCAATTTAGATCAGCTGAATAAACATTTATATTCTGCTCTTCATTATTTTAACCATTTATCAGGCAATTCAGCTCAGCTGAATAAAGTTTTAGTTTTCATTTTATGTCCTTTATGATTGCTTAAAGATTATATACATTAAAACAAAAAATTATTTGTATATAAAATTTATTAAACAAATATTTTTTTTTATTCAGCTTTGCTGAATAAACCCATTTTGGAAAATTTTCTCAAATTTCTAATCAATTTTAATTTTCATTACATAATTACTGCTAATTTAACAGCGGTTTAGTTAAAATTAAGCCTAGTTGAATTAAAATCATATTTAACTACACTGATATTTTACTTGATTGCATTGCAAAGGTTATCTTAAATCATTTACTTATTTTGATAGAGAATATTTGAATTCGGATATGCTGCAGCCGACCTATATAAGATAGAGTTTTCTAATATTGTACTGACTTCCTGCAAAAGTTTGTTATTATCTATCGTTGGCTTTTTTTGCAATGAAAGTAATATAAGTCTGACTACAGAAATGATCCTCTGAACTAATCAATTGAAATTCAATGTAAGATTGAGCTTAAAACACTAACTCAGCTGGTTTATAAAATATTATATGCCTTATATATCAAAGTGTTTTAATAATTTTTTTTATCAGTTGTATCAGAACGCAGTCCAGCTGAATTTGAATTATATTTTTTTTAACAAAATATATATATTAAACTGGCTGAACGATGATTCAGCTCTGCTGAATTCAATTTCCATCGAATCTTTTATTTCAATAACCTTTAAATATTAGTTGTAACATGCCAAATGAATTAATTTTTTATTAAAATATTTGTATTGTTTCAGCTGACATGAAATTTAAAGTAATTTGTATATAAAATATATGTATAAAACTGGACTAAAGCGTATTCATCATAGCTGAATTCAATTTCTTTAAATCTTTTATTTCAATTTAATATTAAATTTCTTTAAGCCTTAAATATCACCATTTTGTTAATTTTTTATTGAAATTTATATACATTTTTTTTTAGTTGAATTGAAATTAAGAGAAATTTAATACAAAATGTACCAATTAATCTGGTTTAAAGACTATTCAGCTGATCTGAATTCAATATCTATTCGATATTTTAAGTAAGTTTAAATAAAATATTTATTGAAGGACTACAAAATACCAGCTGCATTAATCTTCATTAAAATATATTAAAGTTTTTCTATCTCAATAAATATTCTATTGCAAGAAAACCGAAAAAAATTGAAATAGAAAATCCATTCAATTTATCTTAATGAAAATATTTTTGTTTCGTATTTTTTTTTTTTTTTCTAACCAATCTAACTTTTTTCTATACTTTATACTTTATTTGTATAAACACAAAAAAAAAATTATTTTCCAATTTTTTTGTCGTTCTATATATTTAACTTGTCATTCACAGTTACACTCAAACACACCTATTACTAATACATTTGTATAACATTTAAACATTGTCAAATATATAAAAGAAAAGACAAAAAAAAGTAGAAATGTAGACAAAACAATAACGAACAACATTTTCATCTAAAGCTTTAATTACAAATGAAAATCCCCGGAAACGTGTGTATACAAGAATATGTCACGGGTGACAATAGAGAAAAATCCTTTTTGGGAAAACAAAAAACAAAAATTTATATAGACAATATACAAAATACGAGAAAAACCATCACACACACATACAAACATGTGAAGAAAATATTCATTCCAGTTACTGGTTCAGTTATTTTTATTTAACCTCACTTTATTATATGTAGTTGAAGCTGGGGCATGGTTGTTTAGTATGGAGTTGTTGGAGGAGTCGTTTTTTTTTCAAATGTGGAAAATGTGAAAATGTGTTTCAGTGTTTTTGTCGGTTTAATATGTTTTTGATATCGTCTATATGTACTGTTGTATATGTAGCCCAGAAGCATTTTGTTTTTTGCTACATGTACTATAATTTCATTAGGGTAAAGCGCATTAAAGTGAGAATTAGGAAAGCTAAATGCTTGAAGAAGGACCTTATTCAGCTCCGCTGAATTGCAGTGAGATTAATGTTTTTTATAAAATAGGTTGATTTTTTATTATTGTTTTGCTTTTTCTATTAATGTAGTCTCTATTCAGCATAGCTGAATTACGATAAAAGTGGCTGAATAGGGAAATATGTTAAATAAGTTTTAATAGTTTAGCTGAAAATTAATTAAAGTATTTGAATTGATAATATATTTATCAAGTAGCATCTACAATAATATATAATATTAGCTGAATATCATTAAATGATTCTGAAAAATAACGAAAAATAAGCAGCAACAACAAACTGAATAAGAATATAGTTGCTATTTAAATATATAAATATGCTGAATTTTCAAATATTTAGTTAGAATATTGTTCTATCTCAAGTTTTTTTAAAAAAGCTATTTTGGTAAATAATTTAAATTTCTTGTTTTTGTTTACATTTCTTATTCGTTTTTATTAGTTCAGCTAAGCAGACGTTAGTTTTCTATAGCTGAATTGACAATCAAAAAACTATTTATTTTATTCTGAATATCATTTAATGTAGCTGAATGAATAAAATTGAAACAGAAATGCTCTTTACATATACATAAATGTCACCTTAACAAACATGTTTATACCTATGACACGTGTAAGTTGCATAAGTTGTTGTATATGCTATTCTATATGTTTTGTAATGGTATTATTTCGTTATAAACTTTTAAACGAGGGCGTGTATTTTCGTATTGCCATTTGTTTGTAGAGTTACAGAACTAAAATAGCAGCAGCAACAACAAAAAGAGTCAACAGTTTGTTTTTTTGAAATGTATATTTAATTGAAAATGTTACAGGGATATACATACATACAAGTGTTTTGTTTTTGTATGACTCTTTTGCAATAGTTTGTTTTACATTTCCATATATAGATTTAAATGATAGCAGGTATATTAAAAGTAAATGACAGGTTATTATTTTTATATCCAATCATAATAAGTAATTTTTGAAAATTCTAAAATACCTGAAAGGCTTTAAATATTAATTTTGGAGTTAAAATTATAATTCTATAATATTAAATGTTAGTTTTATGTTAATTCAGCTCAGCTGAATTGTATAAAATGAAAGAAAACATTTATTTGCTTTGAAATAAACTTAATGAAAATAATTTAGTTTTGCCAAGAATTTTACTTAAGTTTTAAATATTATTATGTTCAAAGTGCTTCAACTTTGCTTAATCTAAGATAAAATTGCCAATTAACTATGTTATTCAAAAAATGTTTGTGCACAATTATGCTCAGCTTAATTGTTTAAAATAAAAATGTAATCGATAAAAATAAGAAAAAATATATATTTAAAGGTGTATGTATATAAAAACCAGCTGAATCATGTAAAAAGTGGTTAAAAGCAAACTACTTTAGCTAACTTATAAATTTCACACATTATTTTGTAATTCAGCTTAGCTGAATCGTATTTAAAGTGACTAAATTGAAGAAAAATTGTCGTAAGCAAGTATTTATTTATATTACTAATCATATAATTAATTATATACTACTACACCAACCGAGCACTAGAGCTACGAAGACTCTTGGATCTGATAACGTCGTCTGACCAGAACCTTTAGTGGAAATCGAACCCCCGCACTGATAGGCAAGCACGGTAACAACTAGCAGTTTAATATATTTCACTGAATTTTTTTTTATTAATTTAGCAAAAATGTATTGCAATATAAGAAAGCTGTATTGTAATTCAATATATTCAAATACACAAATTTTTGTGATTCAGCCGAGCTCATTGCTATTTAAAGTGATTAAATTGACTAAATAAGTGCCGCAAACATTTATAATTAGACGGTATATATTTTACTGAATTTTGTCAATTTAACAAAGCTGTGTTGCATTTTAAGAACCTACAATACCATATTTTCTGAGCATAATTGCACTGTAAAAATTTCTTTAAGTTGATATAAAATTTTAAATATATGCATATTTTTATACTCTTTTAAGCTTAAATTTAACTATTTAGCTCAGCTGAATTGTATTTAAAATGCTAGGGTAAAAAAGATATGTTGTTAGAAAAAATATTACTGCACAGTTAAATGTTTTTTTAATTGTTTTTCTAATCCAGTTGCACTAATTGATATGTTATAAACATTTCTTATTTTATGTTACATTTTATAATGACAAACATAATTCAGCTCAGCTGAATTTTAAGAAAATATTAAAGCTGCAGTCAAAACAACAAAAAATTAAGAATTACGGAGCTGAACTGTACAAAGGTCGCTTTAATTAGGCTTCAGTTATGATATGCATCTGTAATATCCAATAATAACTTAGCTGAATTGTATTTTAAAAAGCTGAATTGTTGTTAAGAGACATATTACTATTGACATATTACTTATTGATCAATTAAGCTACACTGACTGACATATAATAGCAAAGTTTGTGCATAATATTATAGTTTATAATAACAAAAATAATTTAGCCCAGCTGAATTCTTTTAAAATAATAAGGCTTGAGCAAGAAATAACTAGTGCACGAATAAATCGAAATAACTTTTAAACTAAATGTCATATTTAAATTAAAATACATGTGATTGAAAAGAATATTATACGAGTATAAACTTGCATTTTATTAACAGTTAAGATAAATAAGGTGTTTTGTATGAACGCTTTAACTGTATCTGGAATACCCCCGTTAGGGTACTAATGGTACTTTCAGAGACCTTCTTGCTTGGCTTATTTCAATTCTAAGAAATATTATTGACCTCGTCGCCGACTTATTTTGTACTTTTCATCTCTCTTTTTACCAATGCCCAATATCTCTACGTGGACAATTTGGCAGATTTACCGCTCTATTTTAATTTAAGTTTTGATTATAAATTTGTTCATGGCATTTTTTTAAATTTCCATTTTAACGCAAACGAAATATGCAATATTGACAATATTTGGATTGTTATAATTAAAAAAAAATACTTTTTTTGCTGAGGTAAGAATTTACACGAGAAAATGTGTGCACTAGTTATTTCGAGAGCAAGCTTTAAAGCCAGTGTCAAAACTACAAAATCTATAGAACTACTTAGCTGAATTGTAAAACCACCGAACTAATTAAGCTTCAATTATAATATTTATCTGTAAAAACTTGTATCAACTCAGCTGAATTGTATTTAAAGTAGCTGAATTGTTTAATTTTCTACCAAATTACCAGTTTTAAGTCTTAAAGTATATTTTTCTCTCAAATGTCTTTAATCTGATTATATTTTTTATAGCTTTAAACCAATTCATCACTTTAATTAGCAAAATTTTGCAGTTTTACAAATCATAAATTGTCAATTATGTGTATAAGCAGTTTCTTTTTCCTTTAATGTCACCGAAAAATTTATTTACTACTTGGTGTAGAAATGTAGAAACATTTTTCTGGCTGTTATAAATTTCCACAAAATTAACCGCACACAATTTTTTTGTTGTCGCCGCCGACGTAGTTATTTTGTGCTGTTGGCTGGGTTTCTCAACCGAATTAAGTCGTTTAACTACTTATACAAATGACATGAACTCGTTCGTTTGCTCGCTCTCAGTTGCTGTTGATACTTTCAACTTATTCACAACTTACTTCAATAATAATTCCCCAAACAATTGTTAATCGTTAGTCATTTGTTATTAAAGTCAACCAACGACGCCAATGATGAAAATGATAAAAAAATTATGGGAGGTAGACTAGCAGCTACGTAACATTTGGCAAAAAGTGAATAGAATGTCATAAATATATATACACCCCCCTAACTTCCCTCCTAGCCAAAGTCTATAAGGAAGGCTCAATCAATTTTACTAATCCTCAGCAATTGTTACTAAAGGTCGTCGTTTATGTTTTCAACTACGTCTACTCCTGCTCACCATAAATAAGTTTGGAGTGTATTTTTTCCATTCTGCTTATATTTAAGCATGTTAGTAGAAAATTTTGTGCATAAATTATGCACTGGTTGGTAATTATTCTTAAATGCACTCGGTTATGCATTCAACGGAAACGGAAAGAGTTTGAGTTGGAGGGATAGTATTGTTAACAATGTTTTTTGCTTGTCCTACCCAGTGCCATATTATGTGTATTTATATTTTGGTTTCCAATAAAATGCAAAAGGTTTTTAACATAAATCTTGCCAACGGAAATATTTTATGATGATTTTGGTAAATAAGGAAAATTTGTTTTTCATATTTTATTATTTGTTCACAACACTAACAGGTGCAAATGACGCAAGTTTTATGGTTAAGGTATATATAAAAAAAACTATTTATTGATGGCTTTATTAATAAAATTTAAGTATAGCTCAATGAGTTTAAAATATTTGTTTGGTTTAATTTTTTATATCATACTTAAAGTAAGCTAAAAGGATATTACTTTTATATTCAGCTTTAAAGAGATTTTTTTTTTTTGAGAGAATTATGAATTAATTATATTCAGCTGGTAACGATGTAAATAAAAGTTATTTTATGCAAATTCAACTTTGCTGAATAATGAATAAATTGATTTAAGCATAATCGTTATAAGTTTATTAAGGTATTGATGCAAAATAAAACAATTTTATGTAAATTAAATTTTGCCAAAATATGAATAAGCCAGCTAAGTTTTTGGACTTCAGTGTATACTTTTCTAGTTATTTATTCAGATGAGAAAATTATCTTTCATGGAATTTTGTATTTTTAAAGCACATCCGCTAAACTGTAAATTATATAAATTCAGCAAAGTATTTTAAATATTTTTTTTTTATATTCCACAATTTTGGAAAACTTTTCGAATTTAATTAAATTTTTGCTTAGCTGAATTGTGCATAGAATAAATTCAGCTGAAATTATATAGCTTTTCAAAGACCTTAAAAATTTAAGGTAAATTGTGAGTAAACTGTATTCTGCAAAGTATTTAATGTTTCTTGTAAAGCCTTTATTATTTCTTTTACAATTTTGTTAAACTTTTTGAATGTGATAAAATTTCCTCAGCTGAATTGTATATTGAATAAATTCAGCTGAGATTATATATAATTTTAAAATATGTTTGAGTTATTTAGTTCAGCTTATCTGAATTATGGTTTAATAAGCATTCCAGTATTTAGCTAAACAAAAGTTTACCTTAGCCATGCAACCGTTAATTTAGCAAAACATATTATTTAATTTTTGTCCTTTGAATTATTTTTCATTGACTTTTGTATATTCGTTTGAATTATTTTTCAAATAATTTTGTATTTTTAAGCTATACCGCTTAAAAGTTCAGCTGAATTGTGAAGAATTTATCTAAGTATTTTATGCTTTCTCGGATGTTTTTTTATTTATTATTATTTTTTTACCAAATTTTGATCAGCTGTTTAAAAAATTGTGCTAGTCCTATATATAATTTTCATCGCTTTCTACGATTTTATTATATTTTACAGGAATGAAGCTAAGGAAAGTTGAGCAGAAGTATTTAAATTTTAAACTTTTCTTGGCTTTGGCTAAATAAAGTTTAATTAACCATGCAACTGTTAATTCAGCAAATCATATTCCTTACTTGAGATGTTTTTTTGTAATTTATTTCACTTTTTCATAATTTTTTTTAGCTGAATTATATATTTATGGAATTCAGCAAGGTTTTTCGTAATAATTTTAGTTTTTTCTTAAAATATTTAATAAATTTACAAATCATTTGTCTGTTACAAAAAAAAATCCTTTTCAACTTATTACCCCTAGCAATAAAAGTTTTTTTTTGTTTGCCTGAAATATGTGTGTTTAAAAATAAGTTTGATTGAAAAAATTGCTTGCACATTTCATAGGTCGATTGTAATATTCTGTTTAAATTTCTTAAAAAGAATTTACTTTAGACTAGACTAGTCTACTACGTGATTGCCATAGTATTTGTTTCATATAATCGAAAACTATTTAAACACGTTCCAAATATACTGCAGTATGAAAGAAAAATTAGTAGTAGCAGTATCTTACTTCAAGAACTACAAAAACGATGTTTACTACAACTGACTGTTTATTATATCCTTCTTATAAGAAGGCTCAAGTTCATTGTCAAAATAATAATAAACTCTCTGCAATACATGTAAACAGCCTGAAGAAGAGTAGGATAACTTCATATATTATAACTAGCAAAATATTTCGACTATTTTTTGTGTTTAGTTGTAAATATAAAAGTTAAGGTTTTGCATACATAATAAGATTTTTTGTGTTTTTTTTTTTTTACAAAATTTGTTAAAGAAAAAAGTAGAGGATTTTTCTTCATATAAGCATTGTTAGTCTTTTAACAATAGATAAAGTACAACAATATATGTAAGCTCAGAAAATGGTTTTCATACACTCTAAACTTTAAACGTTAGTCACTAAATACAATAAAGACGACAAAGTTAAAGTATACGAATGAAAAATTGATCTAAATCTGATCAAAAAAGCTTTTTATTGTTTTTTGTAGTCAATTCAGCTCAGCTGAATAACAATAATATCGCTATATTCATAAAAATATACACAAATTTCTTATACTTATGCCAATCGTTCAGCAAAGTTACAATAAAAGCGACAAATCGACAGCCGATATTCCTAAAAATAATTATATAACAATATTTTTTCCTTAAACGTTTTTATTTGTACTATAGAAGTCAATTCAGCACAGCTGAATTACCATTATTATAATATAATGTTAGAATAGTACTCCTTATTTTTATTACCTAAAACCTTAGCTGTGTGTTTAAATCATCTTAAGCTTACTACATAGTTGCTGTTAACACTTTTTAGCTTTATTTAAACACTACGTGCTTTACACTTGCTGAAGATAAAAAATTTGTTCACAAAAATTATACGTGAGTGTACAAAACTAAAACGTGTCAGAACATGTCATTGTTTTAGCAGTTTTAAAACTCGAAATAACAAGAATTAAAAAAAATCTTTCAACACATTTGTTGAGAAACAAAAAGCAAAAAACGGATGCACGTAATAAAAAAGTTTTTAATTTTATTTTCATAATTTTCTAAAAATGTGAACATTTTAGTTAAATAAATTTTTGTAGCAAATTTAAGTAAATATTTTTTAAAAATTTTTCTCATTTATTAAAGTCCATTTTTCTGAGTAATACAACAATAAAAAATGTATAAAACAAAAGTTAAAACATTTTAACTTCCTTTTTCACTTGCGTAACGTTAAACAATAGTAAAATGTTTTTGTGGTTGATTATTTCATATTTATTTTCTACTCTTATTATTATATTTTCTTTATACAAAAATTGTTTAAAGTACCGAACAATAGTAAAAGAAAAACAATAGAAACATTTCAAGAGTATAAAGAAAGATAACAATAATTTGAAATATGAAAAAAATTAAAGTTTTTCCAAGCAAAAATGAGAAAAGAGAAACAACAATTTTGTAATAGGGTTGTGAAATTCTAAGGAAATAAATAATTTTCTATACATTTAATTGTATAATTATTATATTTAATTTTGCTAAATGTAGTAATTATAAAATGTATTTAAAGTTTAAAAAAAAAATATAGTTTAAAACAATGATTTCATTGTAATTCAGCTGAGCTGAATTAAGTAAAAGTGTTTAACAAGACTTTAACAAGCAACTAAGGTTAGTTAATCAATCTATCATTACTTATTATTTTAATTCAGCTAAGGATTCTTAGGAAATAAATAATTTCTTCCACATATGATTTTATAATTATGATATTTAACTTAGCTGCTTTATATTATGAAATACATTTAAAGTTATTATAGAGTTATAGCTAAAAACAATGACATTTATTATAATTGAGCTAAGCTGAATTGACTAATGTGGATTTTAAACATACTCTATTTGCGAACATAGCTTTATCTGGTAATATTGTCTATGAAATTCAGCTACTCAGTTCACAAGACATTGGTAATTTTTTAAATTTTATTTAAAACATATGATATTTTGTTTAGCTGAATTTATCAGTAAAAAATTAAAATGCTTATAAAAAGGATTTTCAAAATAAATAGAATTTTTTAAGTAGTGTCATTTATTTAATTAATTTTTTGAGATTTAGCTTTGCTGACTTAATACGAAGAAAACAGTATTATGATATACAGAGTTAAATTTAACTCAGCTGAATTATAAAAAACCTCAATTATTAAAAGTAATAATTGAGATTTTTTATAATTCAGCAAATAATTTGAAAATGGATTATGAGTAGTTTAAAGAGGTTAAAGGTTATGAGTAGTTTAAAGATCATAAACCAAATTCAATAATGGAATTGCAAAAATCTAGTTGAATATTTAACTATTTTTCCGTTTGGTTTATTGTATTATTCAGTTTAGCTAAATTGGTAAAATTATGTATAAACTTTGTGTGTTTATGAAAAAAATTTGAAAATATAATTTCAATAAAATTCAGCTCAGCTGAATTAAGTTACGCAGTACAAATATGTCAAAATATAATGATTATTTCTGTGTAACGTTGGCTGAATGAACTCGTAACTCCTAAAATAACACCATAAAGTCATATTGTATATTAAAATTCAAATTGTATATTTAAATTGTATATAATTGCATTTAATATGATGATATTGCATTCTTGGCCTTATTACTTTAAAAACACTACTACATCAATGCATTTTTATTGATTTTCTTTGAATTTTAGCTTATCTAAGTTTTACTGTTAACTTTAAACACACATAAAAAACATTTCACTAACTTACTCCCTGCAGATATAAGCTACACTTGACTGCACTTTGTTTCTATTAAGTATAATCAAAACATATAAAGAACTTATAAAAAATCCTTACAAAAAAAATTGTTTCTAACAATTTTTAAATCAAATTTTTCCAGAAACTTATTACACAACTAAAATAAAGACACACATTTAAATAAAGACATACATAATTTTTTTCCATAAACTTTTTAATAAACTTAAAAAAATCTCCGACTCATAACAATTTTTTTTATATCAAACATACATTTCTAATGAAGGAGTCGATGGAAACACTTTTTTATACAACTTTTCGTATTTTTTAACTCTAGGACACGCTTAAAAAGTTTCGTTGAAATATATTGTAGCTGCAGCGATAAAAAACTTTTATTTAACGAAAAAAATCACTGAAACGTAAAAGTGTTCAAAGTCAACTTTATTTTTAAAGAAGAGTTGCAAAAAAATAAAATCACTCTCTTTTTTTCAATATGAAGCATTTACAGAACAACTTCAAACAGTAATGTTTCTGTCATGCTATTCAATTGTTGATTTAAGTCTAGTAGAGTTTGTGATTTTGTTTTTTCTTTCTCTTCTACTATGCAAACCATCGATAAGAAGTCGGGCGTTAAAAAATGTTTTTTTGTAATTTTTTTTTAGAATTTACTTTGTCCTTCAGCCATGTTTGACATAGAGAGAAAATATATAGTTTTATTTTGAAATAACGATAAGCTTACAAGGGAATTAGATTGAAATGTTGTTTTCAAGGATGGATGGGTAGAATAAACAAAAAGAACGAAACAAAATGTTGTTTTTAGGATGAGTCGCATGTAACAATTTGTTAGAATAAAGTTTATGTAAACAAATGAGGACATTTTATAGGTTAGTTTTCTAAGCTGAATTATCTAGAAATTTAATATTTTGCAGAATTTAAGATATAAAAGTCTTTAATATGGTAATATGAGGAATTCAACTTAGCTGAATTACTAATTAATGTCATATTTATATAGCTAATCAAAATTTAACAAATTTCCTATTACTTTGAATAAAAACTGCTTACCCTAAAAAATTGTATTTGTCTTTATTGTTTATTTAACTATATTAAATGTATTGGGTAATATGATTATCTGAATTTTGTATTTTTATTAAATCAATATATTTAATAACAAGTTACGTATTAAGCTCAGCTGAATTAATATATTTGTATACTGTTTTGAAAAGGAAGGTTTTAAATATTAAATATTTATACTAAATATATAATATTTTTTTAATTAAAGCATTTTTTAGAGTTCAGCAAATCATCTCTTTACAAATAATCTTCTACAATTGTATAGATAAAGAAATAACTTGACCTTTTTTTCAAAATATAATATTAAAACCCAATTTAGCTATTTAAAAAGTTACGATATTACTTTAACTTCTTTTCCGCTTTGTAAGTCATATTTAATATATTTTTTTCTTGATTTACCTAAGCTGAATTAAAGAATTTCTAACAGAAAGATTAAACTAATTCAGCTCAGCTGAATTAACAGAAGCACATGTTAAATTATTTCTAATATTCCAAAACAACATTTTCACAATGCTCCAATATAAGTCAGCTGGTCTTAATCTAAAGACTATGCAGTAAAATATATTCTGACAATTAATTTATCTAAACTTTTTAACAAATATATTTTTCTGGGTTAAAGTTATATATGACTTTTCCTTAAGTCAGCTAATAAAATATATGAAAAAGCTTACCTTAAAGAAAATATACTTAATTTAAATTCCAAAATATTATGTTTAAACACAATTCAGCTAACCCGAAATAAAATAACTTTGGTTTAAATTAGCTTAATTTATTTTTTTCCTGATATTAATAGTTTGGTTTGTATTCAGTTTTAATTAATATATTAAATTTCAGCAAAAATATGTTCTACAAGTTGAATTTTGCTTTCTTGATATTTAATATAATCTCAATTCAGCTGAAGCGATTTACTTATATTTCCTCAATTCAGCTAAACAGATTTGTTTTTAATTTTATCTTTAAGGTGTCACATTTCTTAATTCAGCTGAGATAAATTTAATACAGTCTGTTGTTTAAGTCGAGAATTCAATAAGTTTGATCAATTGTCCAAATAATACTCAATTCAGCTAGAATAAATGAAAGTGAAATAATTTTGGCTTAATGTCTTAAAATATCTTATAGATATCCAGTGGTTTTACTAAAATAAACAATATATTATTAGTTAAGCTAATATGAATTTCAGAATTTTAAGAAAACCATTTTATACATGCTTTAGTTTTTTTAGTTTTTAGTTTTTAAAGTGTCTAATATAAAATCAATTTCGCAAGAATCGATTTAATTATATTTTCTCAAAATTGTTCCCAATTTATATATATGGTGTCGCATTTCTTAATTCAGCTGTGCTGAATTGAAACAAAAATGGTATAAGTCGAACAATTAATAAGTATGATTTATTGTTCAAATATTACTTAATTCAGCTTGATTTAATTCCTAAAAACTAACCTTAAATTTTTCTTTTCACTTTATGATTCATATTTAATTAATTTTTCTTCAATTCACCTAAGCTAAATGGCGAAAACTCATTAATCAAGTATAACAAAATCTTTCAACTGCAATCCTCGCATCATTCAACTTTGATTTATAACTTCAAACTCAATTAAATTTTGTCCCTAAAAAATATATTTTGTATTTCCTTATAGCACTTTAACTTTATACACAATACTACCGCAAATAACCACAGTCATTTGCACTTCAAAATATAAAAAAAAAAATGGCAAGAAAACTAAAATCTAAAATAATTTTGCAGGCTTCGTTTTGTCAACCTTGTTTTATTGTTTTTATAGTATTTTTTCTATTATATAACGCCATTTTCACGTTCACAAACCAAGAATGGAGAGAAAAAGGGTTTATATACTACTGATGAAGTGGCTGAGTGAATAAAAACAAAGAAGTTGAGCATAAAAGAACTTCAGGATAAAAAAAGTCAACTAGACGTTGAAGCTTTCATCATCAAAACAAAACCATTTTTAGCAACAGAGTCATCATCCACAATCATCCTCATCATCAGTATAGTTCCTAGTAGCAGTAGCATAGTGACAATATATAATACCATATATGTATGTATGAGTAGCAAACAAATGATGACGTATACTATTTTTTTTATTGCGTGTTTTGTAAGAAATAAAAAAAAAATCAAGAAAAGAATATTTTCACGTTATGTTGGCATTAAAATGTCTATGTATTATTACTATCACTCGAATAAAAATTATTCGATTAAACGAACAAACGAAAACAAAATTTGAACAAACAATTTAACAAGCAAGTGATTTTTAAATAACAAATAATTCGAATAAATTTTGACGATTAATCGAACAAAACGAATAAGTTAAAAACTACTTTTTTTAATAAACCTTTGGATAAATTACGAATTTTAGAAATTTTTTTTAATAAAATTTGTGTAGGACATAAACAACGATTAAAAAAAACACTTGGTGCAGCCTGGAAATTTCAAAAACATTTTGAAATATGATTTGCAGGAACTAATATGCTATAGTTTTAAAATAACATAATTTTATACCATCCAATATTAGCAAAAATCATACTATTTAACTACGCCACTTCACAGTTTGAACAATGGCTTTGCAATGATCTCACTCTCTGTAAACATTTGTTCCTGCAAACAGGAAACATGCCGTTTTTAAGGAAAACCAATGCTAAATTGAAAAAAAAAATTTCCTCAAATCATAACCAAAATGTCAAAAACTATCAGCAGCAACATTAAAAAAAGTAAATTTTTCAATTCATTATCCTTTTAACAGACACAAGTTATATATTATTTCTCAGAAAGTGAGAGTATTGTAATCTCTTTATTTTTTAAACTCTTTGGTTTGAACATACTCAAACGGCGAATTTATTTTTTGTTATATTTTTTTTTATTAATTAATAATTATATTATTACAAATTATATCGCATTAGCGAAAACAGACCAGTGCCTGTGGTGTGAATCGAACCCACGACCCCGCACTGATAAGCCAGCACGCTACCAACTAGCCTACCGGAGCGCACTTTTTGTAATATGTACCGTTATTAAAATCAGATCATACATTGACAGAATTATTTGCATGATATTAATGAATTTTTGCATAAAATCAGTGAAACAAATAAACTAGAATTCGTCAATGTAAACATATCGTTGAGTTAATGCAAGTTTCCATTAGATTGTATGAAAAATATAGGTTTATTAATTCAAAGTTTCATAAATTTAATGAACAAGTTTCATTAAAAATATAATTTCATAAAAAGTATGACGGTTTTCATTAATTTTAGAAAAATATTTATTTTGTGAAGAAAAGTTCCATTCAATTACTGCAAAATTAAATTTCTTCAACCATGAACATAAAAGAGTTTTTATGGTGTAAATATTATTATATTTATTTAGTATTCAAATTGGTGCAATAATTGGCAAAATTTGGAGATGATAGGGCAAAAACTTTATTTATTTTCAAAATTATTTTTATTCGCTATTCGTTCGATGAATCGAAAAATTTAAAAAGTTTAATAGATTGATCGTTCGATCAAAATTTTCTTGATCGGGCAAAATAATCAAGCAAAATAAAAACCCGAATAATTGACAACTCTAGTTGGTATATAAGTTTTCCTGTATATGAAGAAAAACAATTAAACAAATTTCAAATGAAAAAAAAAATATACTTGGTTGACTCATTGGATTTTTTTCCATACTGGCTTTAAGGTGAATAAGAAATTTTATCAAAAAAAAAAATATATGTGAATTTCAGTTTGTTTTTCGTTGTTGTGTTTCCTACTCTTCTTTGAAATAGTATATATAAGGTAGCGCAAAAGTAATCCTCCTATCAGAAAATGCTATGCGCCACCTTATATAATACTGACTTTTCGTAAAGCAGAAAATTTAAATTTTAATTAATTTAAAGCATTTTTGTAGTAAAGCTTGCTTAATCTCCAAAGGAATCGTTTATAAAGTAAAAATAGTTTTGAATTTCATTTATTTGCCAATCTTACCATTTGTTGTTGATTTTTAGGCTTTTTATGAAGATCAGGCACCTTAAAAGATGTTACTGCTTCTATAACCTCGGCCAGTAGGAGACCATCCCTGCAGTCGGAGGATAAATCAGTAACTTTCTTTTTCGATTTGCTACGTTCCAAATAGTAATTGGCCCAATCGGTGTAGATCTGAAACGGAAAATCAAATAAAAATCAAATTAATATACGGGAAATTCAAAATTTAATTTAATTCAGCTGCGCTTAATATCGATAATAGATAATTAATATAAAAAATGTATTAAGTGTGTTATGAAAAGCATCTTAAAAATAAATTAAGCTGAGCTATGAATGGTATACACATAATTTTTTAAAAGTTGTCTTTAAATAATCTACTGTTATTAGCCTAAATTTCGCTTAATTCAGCGGAATAAAAATTACTTCCTTTTTTAAAATTTGTCTTTAAATAATCTACTTTTTATATTTCGCTTAATTCAGCGGAATAAAAATTACTTACTTTTTAGTTTTCTACTTAGTAGTTTTTAGTTTGGCCCAAATTAAATTAAAAAACAAAATTTAGTAGAGCAGAATTGATTTTAAACAACTCTTAACATATAAAAAGCAAAGAAGTGTACAAAATATTAATTCAGCTCAGCTGAGTTTTTTAAAAGTACTTTTATTTTAGTTCAATGGTAATTATAGCTGAGCTTAATATCGATAATTAATAAAGAAAACTCAACTTAGACTGATAATGTGCTTTGAAAAAACTTTTAAAATGTATCAAAAATTTGTGATTCAGCTAGGCTGAATAGAAAAAAGTACGTTTTTTATACTAAGTATTAATAATGTTACAATTAATATTAATTTTTTTTAATTCAGCTAAAAAATTGCTTTTGTTTTTTTTAATATAGATTACAGTTTTCCAAAGTTAAATTAAAAACATAAATTTATTACAGCGAAATTGGTCTTTCTACAAATTTGTGATTCAGCTGAGCTGAATTTTTAAAAACTTCATTAATTTGAATTGGTCTTTAAGATTTGTTTATTAATCCAATATTTCAATCTTAATTGCTGAAACTAAAAGAAAATTTAACTTAAATATATATTTTTTGGACGACATGAAATATTTAACGCTGTGGCTGAAATTTCATTTAAGCTCAGAAATACAGCTTAGCGTAATTGCTTTAAATACATATGTAAAATAAACAGAAATAAAGTGTGCTAAAATACATTTGACCTTTAGTAAAACTGCAATTCAGCAATGCTAAATCTTTCAAAGTGTCTGAGTTTTTATAAACCTGACTGCAGTGAATCCGCCAACATGTATTAAAAGCTTTGCTTTTTTTCTTAAAGAATGTTAAATGGGACTGAGATTTGTAATTCAGCTGAGCTGAATTGTTACAAATGTATACAGAACTATCTATAAATTACTTTGTATTATGTACTTTTTGTGGGGGAATTACTGAATTCTCACCACTCCTATATTTGTAATGTAAAGCCAAAAGTAATGAATAATATCAATTTTTGATAGATTGCATTAATAAAGATAAATTATAAAAAAAAAAAAAAAACTAATTCAAAAATTAAGCTATGATGAATTGCTTATAAATACAGTTATTTTTGCAAAAGTTTGTAATATATTAAAATTTATAATTTAATTTGTTTTAAAACTTAATTAAGCTGACCTGAATGCTGTAAAATTAATTCGCTCTAAATTATATAAATTCCTCAAATTATCTGCAGCTTAAGTAGTAATATTCAGCTTTGCTGAATTCTTTAAAACCCCAAAGAATCGTTACCAAAACTCACAAGTTTTGTGTAAACCTAGCAAAATATAAAATACACCTGATTTAGTCACACTGAATTGCCTTAAAATACACGTTCATTTTTATTTTCTGCGCAAAAGTATATTTATTTTATTAATTCAACTGGGCTGAATAGCCTTTAATATCCTAAAATACCTGTAAACATTAGCTAAACTGAATTATCTAAAACAATTTTTATTCTTTATCTTTAATTTGTTTTTCACAAATTGGCAACAATCGGAGCTGAATAACTTTTAAATAAATTTAAACTTAGAAATGTATTGTGGCTTAAAAGATCCATATTTTGCTGAATGGTCATTAAACTTGATACATAAAAAACATTTTATTTTTTTTTCTATAAATTCAATAAATTGAATTCTACTTAGCTGAATTAGTCAGAAATTTAGTTACAAATTCATGTAATAAATTTTAAGTCTGAACAATGAGTATATATTAACACATGTAACTTTAATTAGTTTTTAGTTTAGCTGAATTGCCAAAAATATTTTAGGCTTAGTAACTTCACTTTCACTAAATTAAGCTTATGCTTTTTTAAACATTGCCTTTTAAAATTGTGTTATATACTAAATTCGATATTACATACATATATGCAACTCAAATTCTTTTTCAGCTCAGCTGAATTGTATGCAATATATTTAAATTATTAATATTTCTGTGTTTCATGTTTACTAGCTTCAATTAAACTCTATTCAGCTAATGATTTTTTAAATTTTATCTTATATTTAATTGCCTATAAACATTTTGTTATATACAAAAAGCTTTCTAATGGTTTCTAATAACTCTGGTTACCATGTGTTCGTAATGCATTTTCCTTACATTGTTCGTTTAATAATGTCCTTAGCAATATCCTTTAGAAACTGAAACAACCTTATGTAAGCTATTAGAAACTCATTAGCAAAGAACTAAAACAGCAAATACAGCAACTTCCTAAGGAGATGCAGAAACTAAAATGCAATATTTAGGCAGCATATGCAAAATATATTTTTAGAATAGGAAACCCAAGACTATTCGGTAAATATTATTCTTAGATATACAACAAACTATTACAAGAAAACTTAAAATTTTACTAACAAACAAAACAATTATTTGTAGACCTTTTTTTTATAACAAAAAATTAAAGTTTATCCCTTTCAATATTATGAATTTCCACAAAAGTTTAGGATATATATATATAGAAATATTTTGGTTTAAGAAACCTTAATAATATTTTTAGGAGCAAACTATTAAGAAACTAGAAAATTGTTTTTAGCCAGTAGACCACCCCATGAAATAAAGCAAAAGGCTTTTAGTTTTTATGGCCATTTTTGGGGCAAAATGAAAGAAACCATCTTAATTATCTTGGAAGAGTTAATTTAGAAATAAAATTCTTCTTTTAAATTCCAAACAGAAGTGTTTTATACTTGATTTAATTATTATTTAAGGTCAAGTGAGTTTGAAATGTTGTATAAAGGAAGATATTAAATTTCATATATTGTCTGTGGTTAAAAGATAAAATGTATCCTTTTTTTACTCTTGTTGTCGAAGTTAAACACACAATCCTTTTTAATTTCTTTCATGGTAAATCAAAAGATTTATAGGATTTTTTTTTTTGGTACAATTTATTTAAATTAAAGGAAGTAGTTTGTAAATGATGTATTTTAGACAAAATAAATTTAACTTTAATATATCCTTACAAATTTATTATTTTATATATTTGATGCTTTAAATCTTTTCTTGTGTAAAATTTAGATATTGTAGTTTAACAATCTCTTCATATAAGGAGTTAGCTTAAAACTACAAACGAAAAAAGCAATTTTGTTTGTGGGGGTTAACAATTTTTTCTTGTGCTACGACAACTTTGTTAGTTCCATATAGTCTTACATTTTAGAAGTTTATCCCTGTCATACAGACAAAAACCCATAAAATGGGTTTAGTCACTGCATGATGTTGTTGTAAGGAAATCTGCAACAAAACAGTGTTACAATTTCTGTTGTTGTATTAGTGGGGTTATATGAAAATATGTTAGTGTTCTACTACATCATACATGGTACTAATTAATTGAATGGTCTAATTAATTGATGATTTCATTAAAATTTCATTGAAATCAATTGTAATGAAATTGTTTTCATTAGCAGTTTTTTAATTAAGGATAAAGAATTTCATTGATTTGATTTCATTGATTAATGGCAATAATTTTAAATTTTATTACAATTAGTTATGCATTAATTAAAGGAAATAAATTACAATGGTCCGATAGGATTTTCGAAAAACTAATTGTGAATATCGATGAAATCATGGCCTCACAAGAGCATTAAGTAACCCTTATAATACAAATAGACTATATCCAGCAAAATCCCGAGAGATTAATTTTTTATAAAACAGCGACAGGGTGTCCGATAATAGAATAAAACATTCGTCCAAAATGGAACGATAAGAAATGAAACGGGGAACGAGTGTAATCGGAACACATAATACATATGTACTATCGTAACGTGTTACGGTGGTTAAGTTTTGCAAAAAATTTTGTGCGTTTGCGATATCTCGCTTAGTTTTTGAGATGCGATTTTTTAAAACGGCGAGTATTTCCGAAACTAAACGAGATAGGGCTAAGCGGACCAAATTTATGCTCTACAGGAGTATTAATTAATCCTCATAATACAAATAGGCAACGTCCGGGAAAGTTCACGAGAGATACATTTTTTATTAAACAAACACAGGGTGTCCTAATTATTTGTTTACCCAAATACGTACTCGATAATAAAATTGAACATTGGTCTAACTTGGAACGATTTGGAATGAACAATGAGTGGAATCGGAACACCACGCATTTGCATTATCGGAACGTGTTAGGTGTGTTAAGATTTGCAAAATTTTGTCCGTTTTGCAATATCTCGCTTAATTTTTGAGATACTAATAATTTATAAAATTGGCGATTTTTTAAAATGGCCAATATCCGTAATTAAGCGATATTGGGCAAAACGAACAAAAATTTTGTTCCACAGGAGTATTAATACAGTAATTAATATAAAAGGGCTAGGTCCGTGAGAGATCCCGAGTGATAAATTTTTATAAAACAGCCACAGGGTGATTTATTTTTATTTTTTTTACTTATTTATTTTTTATTAGTAGGACAAATGCTACTGCCAAAAAATTTCATTACAATTAAATAAATGGTAATGACATTTTTTTTTTTGGCATTATCATTAGTGGAATAATGCCAATGAAATTTCAATGCTATTGAAAATCCCAAGTATGTACAACATAGTTCTAAGGAGTGCCCGAGAAGTAAATATAACATAATTTTTGGCTTATAACTTTAAATACTTGTCATTATATACTTGACATTTCTGTCCAAAACTATTTGTCGAATTTTATGTTAATCTCATGATTAGTTTTTTTATAATGGAGAATCAAGAAAAAGTGAATGAATTTTTATGAAAATATTCAATGAATTTCAGTGCCGCCCCTACAAAACAATTACTAGGCAAGCTGGCTAGGAATCCTGTAGGACGATTGACGATTATCGGCCACTTTTCGAAGTTGAATTACGACCATATTAAAAACAAATTTTAAATAATGTTAACAATTTTGTTAAAAAAAAACCAAAAATTTTTTATCGTTTAGCATAACGTTTTCGTTAGTAGCATCGTCAAAACGACAGCAATTTAGGTCTAGTTTTGAACAAAACCATATCGTTTTTCTTAGAGAATCTGTACCCTGGTGTTTCACAGCAAACGGTTTCTTGTGTTATAAAAAATGTATGGAACAACTGCCAATCGAAAGAAAATCTCAAAATGAATAAGAGTCTATAAAGCAGCTTCTACAAAAGGACACGAAAGATGCAGTAAAAGCCTTAAAAGAAGGCATTCCAGAAAAAGTTAAAACATTTATTCAAAACAACTTAAAACTCTGAAAGCTTTGTAAATTAAAACGTTGTATTATATGTTTATTAATAATAAAAAAAATAGAAACATAAAAATTAAGCTGTTTGTTTTAAAGTTATACTTCTAAAAGCACGTTCTATTTATTTTCTCGCGCACTCCTTACATTATTTTGTTTAGTAGTTTAGTTTAGCAATTCAATTAAAGTAAATTTTTGTAGATAGAGAGTAGTTTATGTAGTAAACAAACCTTGGCATAGTCTGCTATATTGTCACATGATCCTTGATAACTAACACAGCGACCCAACATTTTTGTTGTTTAAATTTATTTTGCGATTTTTAAAAGAATTTTTCGTAGATTTAAAGACATTTTTTAAGTTTTTGTTCAGTCTGAAAATAGGCATCTGTTTTTTTAGAGTATAAAAGCCTAAATGTAGACTATGATTTTTATAAAAAGAAATAAGTAGTTTTAGCTTTAATATATCCAACATTATATAGTTTTGACAAAAAAAAACCGACATAAATGCAACCTGCATACATGCAAATTGATTAAAACTGCATAATAAACAAAATAATTCTTTAATTGTCTTTATTTGCTATATTTCGTTATTTACCGTTATATATAATTATAGTTATGAAACACTAACAAAATATTATTACACAATTTTTCTCTTAAATGAATAAGGAATCTCTTAAATTTTACACAATAAATTATCAGTTATCATACTTTTAAAAAAAGTTATAAGTTAAAACAAAAATGTTTGTAACCCTTGGACGATCGAACTTAAACCGCATAAGATTTTTTGACGAAACTTTGTGTAGACTTAGGAATATTACTAAAATTAGTTTTTGCGTTTTTTGGCGCTTTATTGTTCCCCCTATTATATATATATTTCTATATGTATTGTTGATCTTTCAAAATTGCATATCATTTTGAATTGCCAGGTTTGAGATCATAATTACAATCTTACTATTAGAAATACATATTGTTTAAATATTAGTATATTCGGCTTCCCAATTGGTTCTCAATAATGATAACATAGCAGTTGAACTGTTAACCCTGCCAAATAAAAAGCTTTAAAATGACTTATATGGTTCGGGTAACATTACAAAAAAAATATGTGGTTGAACTAATATTTTTTAAATTAAGTTTCTTTAATCTCCAATAAGTTGATCACAAAAATCAAATAAGTTTATTTTGTTAACATTTCGTTATTCAATTTATATTTATTATTCCATCATTGTTACAATTTTAAGGTGGAGTATTATACAATTCTGTTCAATATATAATGTTTTCAACAAATGTTAGTTTATCTATATCAATCAAACTGCTTACAACTTCTTCCCCTTTTAGATAGGCTATAAATAAATGTCTTATTTTTGTAATACTATCAAAGACTTATTAACTTTAATTCATTCCAAATAAATTGTGCAAAGAACCACCTTTTTCTTATACTTTTGTTTTTGAGACTATTAAATTCATTACAAAAATCAAAGCCTACTTTTAGATGCTTCATAACTTTCTTATAATAAACCAGTAGCAACAACTCCTTTTTCCTAGTAGAAATAGTAGTTTTATTAAAAGGAGAAGAAGACAATTTTCTAGGTAAGCAGATTTTCTGCTGATTTAACTTAAACAAAACGAAGAACACGAATAAGATGAAAAGCAAAACAGCTATTAACTCCTGCTATACTAAAGTATACTTTTAGGGTTTATACATTTAGATAAATGATTTGAAATCTTTGTTGACAAGGGTAAATAACTATTTAACAAACTAAGCAATTATGCAAAAGCTTTGGTCATCAAGTAATAAAAGACTAAAAACCTGTTGTGTATAACATTAAGATTTGTTTAACCTTTTACAGTCCTAAGAGTGAGTAAGTGAATGAGTTTCTTATAAAATCTTTCTTCACATTTTTTCAATTAGCTTTTAGCAGGCGTTACCATTTACGCCTTAAAGTATGTGTTGGCAAATATGTCTTATCACAGCAGTTTAGGCAAAGAAAAAATGGGGAAAAAGGGTTGTTCCTTTATGTAATATATTGACACTGTAAAGAAAAAGGTTTTCTTTATGTCATCGTATATTTTGATAAAGTAAAGTCTTAAATGTTTTTGACATACTTTTAGGAGTTTCCTTAAAAAAGTTTATAATATTTATTTGTATGGCATTTTTTTTTATTTAAGGCCCTGTTGAGTGAAGATGGGTTGAAGATAAAATTTTATGTTTTGAAATGAATTATTTTTTTATTTTAAAAGATACAGATTTAAATTATTATTTTTATAGTTATTTTATAAAGACGAAGTATGGTCTTGTAGATAATTTCAATAACGGTTTTAAAGCATATCTTCAGGGTGGTTAGAAATGTTTGGTAGAGGTAAGATAAGATTATTAGTAGGGTAATAAAAATATAACATCATGATTTCAATTTTAAAAAGGTGGTTTGAACGAACTTATTCAAATTTGTAAACGTTTAGTTCGTTCTATACAGAACATTTTAAATTTGTACAAGACAAATTTAGTAAAAGGAACAATTTCAATCATTTGCCATAAAACTGTCATTATATTTGTTGCCTATTTTCATATGTTTACATTTCTTCGATATCCATAGCATACTTTTTGGCTTAAAAAACAAATTGAATTTCTATTATATTTGATCTTTTCTTTGCTCATTTTGCAATATTCTTAAAATTTATTTTATTTCTTTTACTTTTCAATATTTTATGCATAAATAAAATTTTAGTATTCTGAGTGCCTGCCAAAATCAATTTGCTTAAAGGTACACAAAAAAACTTGACGTGTATTTCACTTAAATTGTGTGTTGTTTTTGGCAACATACACCAACTCATATATTTTTTTTGAAGTACTTTGTTCTTTCCTGTTTTAAGGTAGTATACAATAGTAAGTTTTGATAGCGTTACATATAAATGTAAATATAAATAAAATACTCTATGGAATATCAAATTTCCTATAAACATTTTTATCATAAAGACGTGGCATCTTTTGAGTAGAGAGTTCGTTATAAGGAAAATAAATTGGCAGAAGTTTTTTTTATATACAAACATCTTTTATTTCCTATTTTGTTAATGTTTTTTATGTCTCTCTTGATGCCACAAGTGGGTCACATTTATATTTGATGAGGATGTCATCAAAATTGACTTAAAAAAGTAAGAAAATGATGACTTAATATAAAAACTACTATTTTGAGATAGACTAGACATGAATGCTTTAAAAAAAGTTGATTTAAGGAGAAAGACATCTAGAAATTTATTTAAAATATTATTCATGAATTTTTAAGACTCGTTATCTTTTTCCGTTTATTATTTTCTATACCACAATCATTTGTATCGTCCCTCCCTCTATTGTTTCGGTCTAACAAAATAATTGTATTATATAAATTTCATTAGTGTTTTTCACAAAAACCAAAAACAACTTCTGTCAATTTGAGATTTAACAATTTTTCTAAATTACTTATAGAAAGATATCCCCTCCCCCGCTTTACCCTCAAATGATTCTTTCATTATTTAAACGTCGTTTAAGAAAACACAAATTTTTCTTTGCTTTTTTTTGTAGAAAAAAAAACTCCTAATTTCTTTTGAATTGTTTATTAAGAATATGTCAAAGTTTTTATTTCTTTTTTGGTCTTTTTATGTTTGTAAGTAAATAATTGACATTTGACAGGTTTGACAATGCTATAATACAATTTCTAAGGTGTATCATTATGTTTTTTATTAGGAAATTTAAAAAGCAATTTCTAAATGAAAAATATATAAAAGAAGCCTAAAAGTATGCTATGATTTATTAATATAATAACATTTTGAAAGTGTATTATGGAATTTTTATAATAAGTTTCTTGTTTTTTTTAACTTTTTATTTATCATGAATTTTATGAAAACAAAAGAAATTTAATATTAGAAGAAGATAAATTTCATGAAATGTTTATAGGAAATGTTTAGGCAAACTTTAATATTATATTAAAAAAATTAACTTTTATACCTACTTTTATGCCTATTATATTTTAAAATTTGTTTCATTACAATAGATTTTGTAAATATGTATTGCATGTTTTTAGGGAAGTTTAGATTTTATATAAAAACATGTTTTTGGTTCGAAAAATCTATTGTTTTAAACATTTTAAATATTCTATTTTAGACATTTTTGTAAAAGCTATAGCTTGTGACTAGGATTTTGTACACTAAGGGTGTTATGTAGGTTAAGACAACAGAAAATGAAGTCAAAAACAAATGAAATTTCACTTGAAGAAAGGACGACAAACATTTCATTAAATTCAACTAACATTTGTCAGTTGTTTTTTTTTTTGTTTAAAAAATGACTGACAATTGTAGTAAAAATTAACCTCATTTGTTAGTAACAAATAAACTAACATTTATTTTTTAAAATAACAAAAACATACCGTAAAAAAATGAATGTAAACTCGTAAAACAGTGATTTGATGTGGTTTGTTTTTTTTAAATGAACTACAAGGTTAGTAGAAAACTAAAGTGGATTTACAAATGACTGACATTTACATTAAAAATAAAGAAACTTTATTACAACCCCAAGAAATGTATGCGAATTTTTTATTGGCATTACTAACGGTCAATGCTAATGCCAAAAAATTTCATTGGTAAACCGTTTTTTTTATATTTATTGGGAACGTCAAATTAAAAGCTCCCATTTCGGACAGTTTGGTCATTGTTATTGAGCGACACTTTTTGTCTTTATCATCCATTTTCACCACCTTTTTATACTTATCATGCTGCTGGCAAAATTTTTACAAAGTTCCTACACACAGAGAAGAATTTTAACAATTTCCAATTCAAATTTGGTTACTACACTCATAGAAATAAACCTGTTAAAATAGCAAAAAAAAAACTACTTAAAATTAATTTAAAATGACCTTGCAGAAAAACTGCTAAACTTTGCAGATTTTTTTTTTACTAAATATTAGTAATATAAGAGAAGCAAAAAAAAATTTGTTGAATTTACAAATATTACTTATATTTAAGCTAAATTTTAGTTAATCCAAGATAACAAACTAATCTGCTAAATTCTGCAAAAATATTCACTAAATATTAGTAGACAAAAAATCATTAACAAATGTGAAATTTTTAAAGTTTTTTTTTTTAATCCGAATAAAAGTCTGCGCTTGTGAAATCAGCAAACTACATGTTTTTTTTAGCAAAAATTTCTGTTGATTTTAGCAAAATAAACTTTTATTTGCATTCTACTAAACTTGAGGCAAACTTTTTGTTAATATTACAATTTTTGTTTGCTATTTAGTAAAAGTTTTTTGCTAATTTTACAGAGTAAAATTTTATTTTCAATTAACTGAAATTCGAATCGAAAATAACTAAAATTTTGTATACAACAATTTTTATTTTTAATAAAAATTATATCAAACTTGTTAACAGATTTGTTTTTCCTGTTCTTATTTTATTAATATTTAGCACAAAAAAAAATCTCCTAAATTTGGCAACTTTTCTGTCATTTTTAACTAGTTTTTAGTTGCTTTTTCTGCTATTTTTACAGGTTTATTTCTATAAGTGTACAATTAAAATCGGTTGATGCAACTTAAAATTGTTTGTAACAATAAAATTGGGCCAATACAATCAAATTTTAGTTGCAAAACCAAAAATATTAATAAATCAAATTTGAATATGATTATACTAAACGATTTTATTGGTTGCAATTTTTTTTCTGTGAGTAATAAGTGAATTAGCTCGTACTTCAGGGAATGGAGTTTTTTAAATTATAGATTTCTATACTGATAATAATTCGTGCACAAAAAAAATACGAAGATAATGGTTAATATAAAAAGAAATTGGTAAAATTAACGAAATTTAGTTTATTAACAGAATTATTTATTTATTTACTTGTCTTCCCGCTCTATCTCAAAATCTTAAATGACTTTTATTACTTTTTTTCCATTTGTTTTTTTTTTAATGTCCTTTAATCAAGTGTTTTGCAAAATCAAAAATTATCCTTAAATCAACCCCCAGTTTTTGTAATCAAACTATTTGCAATTCATAAATTTTATCATGTTGTAAAAACTATTATAATTTCTAGTCATTGTCTCTCTGTATTATATTCGCCTGGTGTTTATGATGGTGAACGCCTTGTAACACATGTTTCCTTTTTTGCCTTGGTGTTTCAAAAATTCGTCTAGTTATGTGTATGAAAATGATGTAAAAACGTGTAACCAAACGTTTGCATGTGTTTATAAGGTTTCCTGTTTTTCATTTGGGATATATAGAAAACAACATCATTTTCACGGTTCATTGATTTCAACTACCGTGGTGATTTCTTGTTGTTCGATTCTATTTTTTTTTTATTTTGTCAACAGATGTGATCAATTGTTAAATCAATTATATGATAATTGAGTTTTTAGTGGTCAAAATGGGGGAAAAAAACAAGAAAAACATTTAAGCGGAAGGTATTGAATAAAGGAAATGAAAAATGAAATTTAATTTTGAAAAATTGTTAATTGTCTGAGAGTTTTTTAACAAAATTTACTTAAATTTTTTAAATGTATAATTTTCAATTCAAGAATACTGGATTCAAAAAATAGTTTTTTATTTAAGAATTGTATAAATACGTTGAAAATTTAAAAAATAAAACATGTGGAAGCATCAATATCGTCTGTGCTTAAATTTGTATACGCTCCATTAATTGAGATGAAAAAAACACTTTGAAAACAAATCAAATAAAAAATTGTTGCAAAAAAAAAATTAAACAAAAATAATTTTGAGAAAAAATAAAATTGGTGGAAAAAACCTTAAAATAAAATATTTTACGTTTTTCACTCGCTATACTTATTTATATTTATATAACAGCGTTTTTCTAATGCCAGCTTGTCATACATTGACATCATAATTTAAGTAACTGTAATGTGTATTTAAAATTTCGTGGTGACTTTATATTTCTACTTATAACATTTGAACCCGACCACCGATTTTGATACTTTTCAATAGCAACCTGTTTATAATATTAACAAACAAGTTGAGCAAAAACTAACGACCCCGCTTCTATATTGGCGGAGTATTTCGCATTTCAAAAGACATA
Organism: Delia radicum; assembly: GCA_021234595.1. Lineage (NCBI taxonomy): Eukaryota > Metazoa > Arthropoda > Insecta > Diptera > Anthomyiidae > Delia > Delia radicum. Next base: position 229,765,034 of record CM037854.1, read on the forward strand.
CGGACATTATTTTATCAAATTCGCTAAACATGAATGACAAACTGATATAAATATATTCTCCGACCAACCGATTCCGGCATATTTATGTGATTTGCTTAACTAACACTTTCGTTTAATATGGTTTAATTACATAAATAATTCATAGCATACTTTTATTGACTTTTACAGTAACTTTAGGGACTTAAATTAGTTTAAATTTAACTAATATATTATATGCTAATTATAAATAGTTCCAAGTGTGAGAGCTGGTAAATTTTTTAAATATTGTAATACATTTCATTGCCTACCTTTAGGCTTAATTACGTTAATTTTCTATGTAAATTAAGTTTTTTTTAATTCCCCCCTAAATGCTAATTTTCTCTACATAAATCTGTTAGAAAAACCTGAACACATGTTGTGTTTCTTTGATTTAAAAAAATTGTTATGCTCCACTTGCTAAAACATTTAAAATTATTATAATTATTTACCTAAAAGTATGCAAAATATTTTATAAACATTTACATTAAATTCCCCAACCATGGCAAACATCAATTTAATATTTGTCCTAAATTATGTGTGTTTTGGAGACACCCTTGTTATTATGTATAAATATTTTTTTTTACAGTTTGCATGTTTACAAAAACATTAATTTAATTAGTCTACCTCCCCTCCAGCTCCTTAGATCTCTAAGGAACATGTTAAAGAGAACTTTACACCCATTTAAAGAAAATGTTTTATATTTTCTTTATATTTTTGGAGCTAAATATTTTCCTACAATTGTGAAAGTCGTTCACTGTTATGGTTAAAGGCATTCATTTTTCAACAATAGAATATACAACAGCTGTTAATGTTATGCTTAACTAAGTAACCCAGTGTGCTAAGACGCCATACACCATATGAAAGGAGTAAAAGTCGCCAAGAGGCTCATTTGGATTTTCTTTGAGTGTCTGTGTTGGGGTTTGTTTAAATAATCTGGAAAATGTAGGCAAATCTGTAAGCACTGTTTTCTGTTTATTTGCGAAATAGAAAATAAACTTTGTATGAAAAAATAAACCAAGAATAAAAGAAAAGCCGAGAGGTTATAAATTATAAAAGAAACAACAAGAAGAAAAGAAAAAAAGAAAAAAAACAGCAAAAGTTTTGGTTTTTAATTATAAGAGAGCATAAAAAAATTAAGCAAAGGCTTAAATAAGAAACTTATATTTTTAGCAAAACTTCCTGAAAAATATACTGTTTATTCTTAAAGCAAAGTTGGCAGTACATTTTTTAGGACAAATTCTTAAACTAAAATTTGTTTTATCATTTGTTACTTTAAGGGTTTTGTTTGATTGTCATATGTCAATTTTATGTTAAGACCTTTGTTAAAATAATTTACACCCTTTTAGTGTAATTGCAATTTTAAGTAAAAATAACTTGGTTAAAAAACGCAATATACGACGAAAGTATTAAAAGTATTGGAAAATATAAATTGAAAATTGTTTTCAATTGTTGATGTCTATGTATGGATGTATGTTGAAATGCAAAGTACAACGCCAATGTAGAAGCGAAGTCGCTAGTTTCTGGTCAACTCGTTTACTAATATTTTAGGTAGTTTGCTATTGAAAATAAGCAAAATCGCTTGACGCGTTTAAAAGCTATGAGTGAAAGTGTTGAGATACTCCGAAATTGGTTATTTAGCAATAAGGCACCCAAAAATAAACTAGAGCTTGTTTTTTATTTGAAATCCTAGTACTGTTTAGACTAAATACAAGTTCTGATCATGAAATTATTAAAATTTTAAGCTTATTTTGTAAATATTACCTACTTTCTGACTTTTTTCATTAAAAATTGAGCTTATTTTAGACGTTTTCTTTAAAAATAAAATTTGGTTGCTATTTATTAGCAATCGCTGTTCTGAAGTATAATTTTTTAAATGGGGAGTGGAAAATTTAGCGTTACAAGTTGTTGATTTAACAAAAAAAAAATTTTACACACATTTTATTTGTAGTACAGATAAAAAGTTATGAAATTTAAAGGTTTTCTTTATATTTAACGGCTTTCTTTTATATTTAAACGGCTTTAAACTTTGTTTTTAGAGCTGTTTTTTTTTTTGGCTGCCATATTTATAAATCAAGTCGTTCTATAAGTAATGACAATTTACCATTTAAAAAACGCTGAACAATTTACTGAAATTTATCTCATTAAACATTTATCCGTAAAATATGTTTCGCCCAGAGATGGCAGGCGTTCCCGCTAAAATGCCGTTATCGATTCAAAACCCTTTCAACTGACTATCGTTAGCCTTACCATCCATACCGTTACCGAAATAATTGAAATACCATTATTCGTAAAATACCGTTACCGTTATAACTAAAATACCAATATCCTTAAAATACCGTTACCGAAATAAATAAAACAATTTATCGAAACAATTTAAATAGCTTTATCATTGAAATACCGTTACCGAAATAATCTAACAAAATCAGAAAAAAATAATCGTTGTAAATAGATTTATACTCCCAAAGTTTAACCAGCCAGGCATAATGGGTCTAAAAATATCGTCGTGCATTGACATTACCTTGAGAACTTAAATAATGTTACCCTTAACAAACCGTTGCCGAATTAACTGAAAGCCCATTATCCCTATAATAACGTTAGCGAAATAATGAAATCGCTGGCGCTAATATACCATTAACGTTAAAATCTCATTAACGATAAAAACCGTTGCCGAAATAACTGAAATATCGTTACCCCTAAAATACCTTTACCGAAGTAAAAGAAAAGGGCGTAAATGTTATCGATAACGGCTTCGAATCGGTTACCATCCATGGTTTCGTCGTAAAATTTTCTTAAATTTTTCCCCCAATTTTTTTCGCATATTTTTTTATTTTCAAAATTTTTTCGTCGAATTTTTTTTCAATTTATTTAAATTTTAAAAAAATTAATAAATATCTCAATCGATAAAGGCTGACATAATATGGAACATTTGATTTTAATGTTTTCACTTATTTTAAGTAAATTTTTTTACCTAATACTTTCCGCAATATTTATTTTTGTGTTTTTTATCCTTTTCATCTTAATGTACATTTTTGGTACAAAGACTCGCAGTGTACGCGAGTTTTTGAAGATTTGAAGAACTGAATATGAGGATGTGTTATGGGCTTACTTATAAACAATATAATGTGAGTGTTGCCAAATGACAACTTGGCAAAAAAAAATTAAAGCTGAAAGATTCTTCTTAGGGGTCCTTAAATTTTAAAGAAAAAGGTTTACACATATGCCCTACACCCCCCCCCCCCCCCCCCCCCCCTTTTTACCAATGAAACATTTGAATAAACAAAAATGCTTTGTTTTATTATGTTTTGATCATTAAATGAATCTTGTACGTGCCAGGAGATACACCAAACGCCCCCTTTTTCCGAAAATAAAGGCTGATAAAAAAAAAATAGGAGTTTGTTAACAAAAATCGCAACTACATTGCCCTGATGAACAGTTTGTACATGATTTGTTTGTTTGATTGTTTCCCAATGACCAATATCCTAATGAACATATTAACTAAAAATATAAAGTTTTATTTCATTATCATAGTTCTTATATATATATTTTTTTAAATGCCTACAAGTGTAGTGAAAGGAATAAAAAAATGCATAAGTATTTAGAGTATTTATAATGCAAGCTTTTAAATAATGAAATTTTTAAATGTTTTGTTCATTTTTGTGTACGAGAAATCCAAAATATTCCAATTTTTGTTTTTTCGGTTATAAAAAGCTTAAGAAAATATTTTAAAAATCTTGGTACACAGTTTTTGTTTATTTAACATTTCACAACATAAATACATAAAGGGTCCGCCATCTAACTTTTTTTTTTTCAACTAGTGCTTATTTCGTGAATGGTAACACTTAGCTCATGTCTGATTTGACAGATATTTAGTTTTATCCTTCCGCTGAACGAATATGGTTTTGTATACGCTTGAACAGCGCTGGGAAATATTGCGACATTACTTTGATAATCATGGTAATGTTGCAGAATGTGTGCCGATACACCCAAAACGAGTCACTGTTTGGTGCGGATTTTGGTCCAGAGGCATAATTGGGCCATTTTTCTTCAAAAATGAGCAAGGAGTGGCCGTTACAGTCAATGGCGATCGTTATACATACAGCTGCACACAATCGATAATGTGCTTAAAAATTGGACTGATCGTGTAGGCTACTGCATGGCCAGCCGAGGCAGCCATTTGAATGAAATTATTTTCCATTATTAACCGGAAGGATTGTACTTTCAAATAAAAAAAGAAATTTGAGAAATATTCAGTAGTTTTTTTTATAGCATTTTCAAAAAAAAAAGTTATTTGGCGGACCCTTTATTTTCATTCAAATCGATGCTGTTGATATTTAAGGGTTAATTAAAAAAATATCTGAGATTGGGTTAAGTTTGTTAAAAACGATCGGCTCTGGATTTCGAATTTTATTGCTCTGATATATAAAAATCTTTTAAGTTTTCAAATTCATTCAAAATAATTTTTTATTTCTTTTATACAATTTTAAAATTTTTCCGTTATTTTAAGAATTTTGTATATTATTATTTTTTTGGCTTGAGGACAATATGTATTGTGGTAAGTTTTATTTTTATTCACTATCACTTTAATTTTATTATTTATTAATTTATGTTTCAATTTAATGATCTTTTTTCACATAAATTCTATATTTATTAACCCCAATTTTTTGTATTTTATTTTCTCTAATTTTATTTCTAATTGGGTTGTTATTTCCCAGTTTATTTTTAATTTGTGTAATATACATTTGGATTTCATTTAATTCTTATAAGCATATTTTTATTTTTTTTTATATTTACTGGTGCACACACAATTGGAAAATTTATTATTTTTAACTGAACCACACGGTTTCTAATTTTTTTTTTTCAAAATATTTATAGACAAAACACACGCACGCCTCGAACGATAACGAAGAGTTTCAAAAAGAAAAGTATTGAAAACTGTAGCAACAGCCGCCAAAAGCAATTAATTCATTAAAAGCCGACTAAATGAACTCCATACGCGCTAGAAAATTGTTTTCAATTTTCATTAATGTTCGTGCTCGAATGTTTACAAACAAACTAATAAAAAAAAAAATTGAAAAATAAAAAAAAAAAAAAAATTGTAACGAAAATTTACAAATAACAAAATTAAGAACGCACACAGAATTGTGAACAGAGTTTATCACTCTTTAAAGATCATTTAAAGACTAAACTGCAGTATAGAAAACTTTTTGAAAATTTTCTTTTAGCAGCCAAAGAAGGTGCATTTTTTTTTTTTTTTTTTGAGTATAAAGACTTTATCATATTAGGCTCCCCTTCTTTTTATTTTAAAATTTAAAATGAAAAGTCTTATTTAGGGAGTCTGAAAAAAGAGAATTTATATTCAAAGAGTCTAAACGACAAGAGAATTTTTAAAAATTTTATAAAGTTTTTCAAAACACCAAAAAGTTTTTTTTTTTTTTTTCATTTTAATATCTGGCTACAAGATTTATTTATTTTCACAAGTCAACATAAGACGTGTGCCTTTTCCATTATTCATTTTCATATCGACACTTATGGTCTTCATTAGATCCCCCATAAGATTTATGTATAAATAAGCAACAGTTAAGGGTTAAATATATAAATTTTCTGTTGAAAAATATTTAAATTATTCGTCGCTTTTTATCGTTTTAATAAAATAACAATTCCTTTGCTTAAATCTTATTGTTTTTTGTACTACACTAAGAGAATTATCTGCATAATATTAATGAATTTTTGCATTAGATCTATGAATTATCACTGGAATTCATCCAATTAAACTTTTTATTGAATTAATGCAGTTTTTCATAAAATTTTGTTATATTTATTAAAAATTTCATATGGCTAATGAAAAAGTATCATTATAGAGAGTTTCATAAAAATAATGAAGCTTTTTGCAGTTTAAAAAATTGTTTATTCTATTTGTTATGAAAACTTCATTAGTTTCGTGAAAAAAAAATCCTCCATGAAAATTCTTTCAGTGTATATTGTGGTATTAAGTGTATTTTTCAATTACTCATACTTTTATATAATTTGCCAAAGTTTTGTATCATAGAAAGACAAAAAAAAATTGAATTTCTTTTTATTCAGACGGTTTTATTTAAATTACAACATAAACAATACTTGTTTTTAACAGATTCTGTTATTCAAATGAAACAAGATTCTTTTATTCTGGCAAAAATTAAGGGGGAAAAGAAAACAATTGAGTTCAATTAAAACTTAAATTGTAAACAAATTTTAAGCAATAAATAAAGAAAATTAAGTGCTTTTCGTGAAAATAGTAAGGGAATGTATCCTAATGTCGCTCTACACCTGGTACTAGGGCTATGTAAAAAAAGGCTAACAAGGGAGATATCCCGACCAGAACTCGCAGTTTTTAATGATCTTTGGATATTTTGTAAAGGAGCAAAAAAAGGACACGTATTTTTTTTTACCTGCCCAATGTTACGTTTAATTGTTAAAAAAGTGGAGGTAAATTTCATTTGTTTTTGTATGAAAACTTGTCCTTAATTTACGAAAACTGGATTTATTTGTAAACTGGGTTAAAGTAATCAAGAAATTTTTTTTTGATAATATTGCCTATATAGTGGACACAGGTTTACCCCATTTTTGAGTTATTTGAAATATAGAAGAAAAAGTATCTTCGGAAAACACCATATCTTAAAAAAATTAAAATTTATCTTGAAAACAAATGATCAGAGCACATTTGATGTGTGCTTAAATTATACCGTTCATTGACGTAATATATAAGAATATGTAATATACGAAGAATTAAAGTTATAGCTGCGTTACTACTAGAAATGAGGTTCGCTTTACAAAAATTACGAAATTGAACTCAAACTTACCTCAACCTCAATATATTTTAATTAAGTATACGTATATATCGTTCCACCCATATCAAACGTGTTCATTTTGCCAAATTTCATTAAAATGCGTTAATCCGTTTTCGAGTTAAGGTGATGTTCATTAAACTTATCCAAACTGAGTTCTTGAACCAAAAATGTTTTTTTTTTTTTAGACGTGACTTTCACATAACTTTTTCTTTATTATTCATATCTTTCAGTAAAGTTTTGTACTTTGATAATTTTTAAAACTTTAATTCATTATAAAATATTTGTTAATTTTTTAAGTTTACGAAATTTCGATTTTGACTATTTCTCGCTCCTAAACCGTATGTTGTACATAACAAAAAATTGTTCACCGAAAATATGTCTGCTATCGAAAAAATTTAACTCATTCAAAAAAAAAAAAAAAAAAATACCGCATAAAAGACAAAACTGCTTAAAAATGAACTTGGGGATAGGAAGGTTAAACTAAAAATATTTTTTAAGCCACAAAAACTTAAAAAAAAACTTTGTAAATAACAGTGCTGGAATTGTAAGGGTCCGTTAAAAATTAAATTTAAGAATAATTTAAACTCAATGAGAATTATTGTCAAACAAAATATATGTATTACTGCATCTTAATACCTAATAAACTGAGTTTTCACTTCCTTTTCATATTAACTGTTTATATGTTACATAAAGACCGAAATGAAAATTTTCAAAAAAAGAAACATTCCAATAAAGTCATTTCTGTTCTAGTATAACCGGTCTTATTTCGCTTTTTACCGGTTGGATTTTGAAATATCTTAAATTAAAGTTAAAATAACGTTGCAATACCGAAACGCCGATTTATGACAATATTTTCTAGAAAATTTTGAACTAAAAAAACTTGGCAATTAACGCAGAAATATTAGAAGACACTATTGGAAACATACACACAGAGAAAAACTTAGTTCTTAGCCAACTATAATTCGGTTACTTCGACTCAAATTCCCTTATTACGAATTTCAATCGGTTAGCTTTCAAAACAAAGTTCGGTTCATTCAACTGAGGTTTGCAACTAAACCTCAGTTGAATGAAACACATAAAATATTCAGAAATCGAATGTTAATATCGTTGTACTAACTGAATTTTTAAGTTGTTACGATTAAAATATTCCTTTCAATTTGGTTGGTACTTTATTTCTCTGTGTGTAGTTTTTAAATTTTCATATAGGCCTACACTGTGAGAGTTATCTGCACGTTGGCAATTATCACTGGATCTCGTCCAATGAAACATTTCATTATATTAATGTAGTTTTTCATAAGTTTTAAAGAAAAATGTCATATTATATATTAAAAATTTCAGACAACTTATGAGAAAGTTTCCTTAAAATAATATAAAAAAAAAATAAACAATACAAATAGTTTCGTTAAAACTATGAAGCTTTTTCATGAATTTTAAGAAGTTTATCATTCATATTATGAAGAAAACTTCATTAGTTTAGTAAACAAAATTTATTAAAACTCGTTTAAGGAATTCTCTCTGTATAGAGCTGGGAGTTTTAGGTAACTAGCGTAATAATGAAAAGGTAGTGTTTGCCAACCTTACTAATAATACCTAAAAATAACTAAAATTTGTCTCAAAACCATGGATGGTAACAGATTCGATGCTGTTATCAGTTTAGGTACCACTATTTTCTTTTATTTCGGCAACGATATTTTAATTATTTCGTTAAGGTTATTTTAGGGATAACGGGGTTTCAGTTAATGTCAATCCACACCGGTATTTTAGCCCAGTTGTGCCCGAATTCGAATTACTGGCTATATAACCAAACTTTAAGAAAATTTATCTATTTACACCCAGAGAAAAAAAGAAATAAGTTTCATCAATACTTATAAAACATTTCATTTACAACAAGAATAAAATTACCATATCATGGCGTATATGAACTTTTTTCTACAAAAGAATAATGGAATCCTTCCAAATACAAAATATCTTTCATATAGTGAACCATTTCATAAATATAATGAAAGTGAATTTTTTTTTATTAAATGTTTCATAATATGATGAAACGTTACATTAAGCGAAAATCTATGAAACATTTCATAAATTTGATTTTTTTTACTGATTTTGTCAGTTTATTTCGGTAACAGTATTTTAAGGATACGATTTTGCAATTATTTCGGTATTGATATTTTAGTGATAACGGTATTTTAGTTAATTCTTTAATGATAGTTTAAGGATATTAGTATTTTAGTTATATAGGTAACGGTATTTTACGAATAACGGTGTTTTAATTATTTTGGTGAAGGTATTTTAGTGATTAACGGTAGTCAGTAGTTTAAAGTGTTTTGAATCGATAACGGTATTATAGCGGTATTGCCTGTCAAACCAGCACAAAACTAATAATAAGTTCGCAAAATTATAATAGACTTTGTAACAAATTTTAGTTACTTTTAGATATTTATTCTTAAGGTATAAAATATTGTTTATGCATGAATACAATTCTCATTGAGTTTAAACTAATTTATTTTGAAATTCTTAAATTTAATGTTTAACTTATCTTTTATTGCTGAACCTCAACGTGGTAATTCTTTATCTACATCATCCAACTCTGGAACTCAAGTAGTAACGCACTTCATTTCAGGAAAAGCTTAATTAACTTATTTACAACTTAATTTGCTTTTTTGTGTTAACATTTGATAAATTATTAATTTTGTAATAGATTTTATTTACAGTTTTGTTAAACAATTAAATTGAAGTGTGATTTGTTTTTTTTCCTTTTTGATCCGTTGTAACTAATTTTTTAGATATTATTTAATTAAATTAAAATCTCCTTTTTTGTGTACTGCAATATAAGACTTTTAAAATAAAATAAAAATTATTCTTAGTTTAAATGAGCTTAAGATCATTTATTTATTAATTATTTCCAATATTTCGTCTCCACATTGGGTGACTTCTTCAGGCAACAATTATTACAACTTGTAAAATTTATTCAAATTGTAATAATTGTTGCCAGAAGAAGTCACCCAATGTGGAAACGAAATATTGGAAATAAATAATTAATAAATAAATGATCTTAAGCTCGTTTAAACTAAGAAGAATTAAATAAGACGATCAAAGAAAACTTAACATTTATAAAATAAACATAAAAAAAAAATAAAAATAAATCCCCTCCGTAATTTATAATAAATCTTCCATTTTATGGTTAATCTGTCGCTTGTAGAAAAAATGGCGAATATATTTTAAAGCACACTTTTTCGATTTATCCTCGATTTTCTTTTTACACAATTTATTAACTTTTAATTGGCTTTATTTACAACCCTAACAAAGTAACCTACACCTTACACACAAGAATAAAATGTCGAGAATATAAACTATAATATAAAATTTATATAACCACATGATATACTACTATTTCATGACCTCGTCAACAAGAAACTCATAATTAGTGCAAAATTGTAAAAAGATTATTATGTACATCCATAGTGAACTTATGGCACTTCTACTCCTCTGACAGGGAACTCTATAAAAAAGTATATGTAGTAGATGATGCATATTAACGCGAGAATACTGTCAACACGTATTTATTTTAGACTATACATTAAGGGTAATCATAGCGAATCCTAAGCTGTTGTATTTTTGAACACTGTTTAAAAATGCTCCTTTTAAGGACCTATGAAATTTAAAAAACCCACTGTGAGGGAGGAACATTTTTAAACTACAATTTTCTGCGTTTTTGTTAATTTCGTTTTGAACTATTTACCGGAACATTGGATAAGAAATCGATCTTTTTCAAAATATCTCCCGAAAGTTAATATTTAAAATGTAAGATTAATCAATAGAAGTTAGACAAATAGTCTAGCTAAGTTTTAAGAATCATAAAAGTTTTCCATTTTACCCCATTGTACCCTGTAAAGACCTTAAAGTATTGACAGTTCACTAATTTTAACTTATATATCGTTTATATACCACACAAATGTGTTCCTATTACGTTGCTTAGAGTTTTAATATTTCCTTCAGCTATATTTTTAAGAATGTAATTCTCATTAAGTTTATAAAAATTTAATACATCCATAAAATATTTTATAATATTATCACAAGTCGTTATATGATAAAAATCAATAACGCATGGTGATTCACAAGAGAGATTTTAAGGAATTCGTTAAGAATTCCTATCAACCTCATAAGGTATTAAACCTCCTACGAGAATATCCTTACTATAAACGACACTAACTACATAATAAATGTGTCTGTATTAGTTTAGTATGTTGTTTTATGTTCTGTGTTAAAGTAAATAATATAATGTTTGCTTCCGTATGTGATCAGTCAATTTAGTTTTTTTTTCATATTTTTTTAACAAACTCATTTAAAAAAATCACAAAAAAAAGAAGAAGGGGTTGGGTACGAATATAAGTTCGAAAAACAACAAGTAATTAATTATAATTTTATTTCTTTGGCAAAAATTTAAGGGGACGTTTTGTGAAATATCGGAGTTTAGTTTATTGCATTTTTTTTTTGTGCATACATTTTTGTTGACTTTGAACTTGACGTAATTTATGATCATATGAGGCATCGTTAAAAAATATTGTAAATGTTTTTCAAAAAAAAAAAAAAAAAAAAAAATAGCTCACATGTTGGAAAAATGTGAAAGATTTGGAAAGAAAGAACAGAAAATTTATTAAATTAAGATTTTATTTAAATTTTTTGTTTTAAAATTTTTTTTTAGCAATAAGTAAAAGAAAATCCGTGATTTCACTTTATTTTAGTGAACAACTTTTACCAAAAGTATATTTTCCGTTTGTAACTCATCGAAACTCTGCGCCAGCGTAACTTACCTAAATTCTCATAAGCGAATGTAAATTTAGGTACTTCGTTTATATATATTCTTTTTGTTCTCCCATTGAAAATTTATAAAAATGACTTCTTTGCAAATAACGTTGCCACATTTCAAGTTCTTAGCTCTTGCGGTTTGTATCGGGTGATTAAGGTGGCACTGTATCCCTTTTCAACCTCATTTGTGTGCCTTCATTACTGGATCTTCATATCGCTCATTTACTTTAATAACGTCATAAGTCCCCAGCAAAATAAAGTGGAAGTAGTGCTTCAAGAACCTCTTTAACTTGACTTCCAAAGCATTAGCATACGCACATTTTTCACTTTAATAGAAGTTATTGTTAACAACTGCCAAAAATGGTAAATTAAAGTTATTTTCAACAGCATTTGCTTCACCATATAAATTAATTGCTATCTAAATTAATAACATTCTAAGAAGTACTTTTTCATAAGTTCATACATATTTTTTTTTATATGGAGGTTGAGGTGGTAAGGGGTTGGATTTGCAATCAGAAGGTTGCGAGTTCAATTCCGGGCCGGGGGAGATAATTTTTTTTTTTTTTTTTTAATTCTAATTAATTTTTTTAGTATTTTTTATTTAATTTGGTTTTTCTGAGTATTTTAAGAGAATTAAGTAATTTAAAGACTGCCAAATAATTAACATCTTGACTTTAATCATAAAGAATTAAATTAAATTAAATTAGAAAATTGTTATCCAGAGTGGACAAATAATTATTTGATAAAAATCTATTTTTTGTCTTTGCGATGGAACCTTTTGTAAAACTTATTTAAAAATATAAAAAAACCTAAGGTTTAATATTTTTTATTGTTATGTTGATAAGAAAATGCAAAGATGTATTTCACTGCTAAAAATTAGTTTATCGAATTTTTCATATTTGTTTCAAGATATACTTTTCAGGTATGCCTCAATTGAAACGTGTGCAATATTCAAAAAAAAATTAGGTAAAAAAATTTAATTTTGGCTTCAAAAATCTAGTTGAGTTTTTAATTCTATTGTTTCGGATCGCAAAAAATTAGCAAAACCAAAAAATATCGAAGCCAAATTTTGAAAGCTAGTTTATTAATAATAATAATTAATTAGTAAATTAATTAATTAAAACCTTTTACTTTATTTAAATATATCACTTTAATTTACCTATCGAGTTGTTACCGACCTCTTTCTTCAAATCTTTAGAAAAAAATACGGGAAACATTAAAAGATCTTACGTTCCAAGGCACAATCGTTTCATTGCAGGCCACTTTTTCCGATCTGTAGTTAAACTACTTCTCTAATATTTTTTTTCTCATTGTCATTATCTTATTAAAGACACTTCTCGTCAAATTAATTATTAAAAAATATTTTAAAATTTGCAATGAATGAAAAATTGTTAAATGAGCATTTTTATTATTTCTTAATATTTTTTTTAACCTCATCAAACTTAAAAATATTTTAAAAATAATTTATATCTCAGTGATACGAAATCAAATAATAAAAATATTTTAAAAATCATTATTTTATCTTTTTTATTATATATTTGTGTAGCATATTTTTCTTGTTTTCATAAAAATATATCAATATTTTCAACTTAAGTTCGTTTTAAGTTTGTTGTACTGCATAAGTAACTTTGGTGCAAATGGTAGCGCGGTCTACTTTAATACAGCAGATCGTAACTCAGATTCGTGTGTTCAATACTCGCTGGCACCAAAAGATTTTTTTTTTTTAATATTTAACGATACATCCCTAAAGTATGCTGCACATTTTTATTAAATAAAAATGTTAATACATATTTGAAAAAGACCTTCCATGAACTATTGAAAAATAGCATCCATGCACTGTTTAAAATGATATTAAAGAAGTTATATATTCACTCCATCCGCCCAATGACACGACAATGTTAAAATCATTAATGATTCACCTAAATTTGCACCACATCCGACTCAGTAGATGTGGTGTTTTTACTACTTCTTCCTCAGCTCTTATTTTGCTGGGTCATAAATTTTGATTTTGTAGAAAACGAGTTTAAAGATTTCAATTTACTCCCACCTTGAAGAAAAAAATAACGAAATAATTTCTCTAGAGAGGTGAGTATACAATATATCAATACGAATTTTTTACACAATATGATATAACGAATAATTCTACGTCATTAACTCAAAAATCATGTTTTTTGAGTTGTGACGTTCTTGAAGTACATGAGCGATATTTTATATCTCAGAGTTTTATCAAATTGGTTATTTTTCTATCTTTCGTCGTGTGACGTGTGCAAGATTATTCGAGTTCAAAAAATTTCGCAAAGCAAAAAAATTTGTTTACAATAAGTTTCGCGGAAAAAATTTTGGAAAAAGGAAAAAAATTCGGAAAAAAATGTAGCGTTTTTTTATAATGGATAATTTTTTTTTGCGTTTTTTTATGGTAAATTATCATTAATTAAAAAATAATTAAAATAACTGAATAATACCATTTTGTAGGTAAAATTTTAGAGGAGGTATCCACATCCATTCAAAAATTTTAAATGCCTCGTTCGATTTTGCGCGTTTTTAATCCAAAATTCTTATTATTATGACAAATATTTTTAGTTAAAATTAGCTTCCTTGCCTTGCCCACTTATTGTGGGCGTGAAAATGATTTCAACATATAGACAAATGGGCACAGCTAAATCGACTCCTGTATTGAGCCTGATCAAGAGGCTCTCGAATTTAAAAAAATTGTTTTTTGGATTCACAAACGAAATAAAAAATTGATATATATTCGTCACAATGGGATGGGAAATCGAAATCTTTGATTTTTTCTTAATCTTTGTTTAATACCAAAAAACCTTTCAAAATTTAAAGGATATCAAAAATATAATATTTGTAACGTATTTTATTTTATTTATATTTTTATTTTTTATTTTTATTTATATTCTTATAAAGTTCTTTGAACTTTTATAATCCTTGAGTGTTTCTAATTGTTGTTAACAAAAACTGTGACGCCTCATATAATTGACACCTTGTCTGACAGTTTGTTGTAGAGTCTAAAGTTTAGTTCTGTTGAATGGTATATTTAGTTTAGACTACATTTCACGGCAATTTTAAACACAAGTACTTCATGTAATGGTTCCATTTATAAACACACACACACATTATAATTCAAAACAATTACTAAATATTTTTTTAAATACTATTTAACATTTTTCTTCTTTTAATATCTTGTAAGCTGTCATTTTCAACAACCTACACTATCAATCTTATATTTTTCTAAACTTACACTTACTGCGGATCGGGGATAGATGGATGGATGGATAAATTATCATGATTTTGTTATTTATAATTTATATATAAAGCCTTCTAAACCAAAACTTATCATAAACACTTACATTTTAAATGTTAAATAAATGAAACACTTGTCTATAAACATTTTCTGCCATCAGCAAGCACAGCAACCCCTCGATTTAACAAAATTTATATATAAAGTGCTCCCTATTTTGAAAAAAAGAAAATAAAAAAAAAAAAATCACACCACAAATAGAAAAACTTTATTATTATACTCCTTAAAATTGCAGACATTTGTCCCTAAATATACGGTCTAACTTTGCAACGAATAAAAACGGTTGACTGTATAAAATCGGTGTAACATCGACTGATAGAATTAGAGAAAATGCTGAGATTCTTTTGCGAAATAGTATTTTCTAAGCAGGATCAGCGACGAAAAAATAATATCAGAGCTGATTATGGCCCGGCAAATGTCGGTGATTAGTATCTAGCACTCGGTTTAACTCATTAATGGCAGCGTCCAGCTGATATGGACATTTTTTTAACAAATTTTGTAGATATATGGAACCATGCATCACACAGAAAAACATATTTCAATACTTTTTTAAATTAAATCGGTTTGTTGAAATTATTAAAAGCATTACACTGCAATTACTCAATTACACGTAATTACATGTAATTATACGTGAAAAAGTAATTGGCCTGTAATTAAATAAACAAATATTGGTATTATGTCCCATGTCTGTTATTGCCAAAATTGAAAATTTTCCAAGGAAGCGTTTAAGCCAACAAGTGTGATCGTAGGTCTGAAATTATTAATTATATGACAAATTTCACTAGTAAATGATTGTGCAATGTAATTGATTCCGCCCATGTCTGGTTTGAAGGCACATTCACACTAATTTGCATAACATGCGTTTTGCCAACACACGTATTAAAGATCTTTATTCTATCACAATAGTTCTTTACTCTTTTCCGTTCGCTTTTGCAAAACACGTATTTTGTAAGCAAGTGTAAATGCCGTATCAATACATTAAAATATAAAAGTAAATGTTTAAAAAAAAAATTTTATTTTATTCTCAACTACTGAAGAATATACAAAATTTGGAACTGACTTTAATACTTCCAGATTAAATGTAAAAGAGGATGTCCATTATATCCTTAGGACATTCATTTTTAGAAAACTTATGAAAGTTCAAAAAATAATCGGCACTTAAAGAACAGCTTCTGCAAAGAAGCTGTTTTTTTACATCACAAAAGTGATGACGAGAGAAAACAAATTGCCATTTTTATTTTTAATTTTTGGGCTTAAAAACAGTTTCTTCTTAAGATTTTTTTAATTTAAAATTGTTTTTTCCGACAATGTTGGCTTTAAATGCTTTTTCCTCAAATTTTTGCCTGCTTTTCCTTTCAAAAAGTTAAATTTTTTTTTACCTTTTTGTAGTTTTGCTATTTTTTTTTTTACAATATTTTTTCTCTCTGGTGAGCACACAAAAAATTGACTCCATTGACAAACTTCTTGTCACTTATTTCCCTTGTCAACATTAGTCTATATTGCCACTTGAATATAGAATACTTTTTGATAAAATTTTAGAACTCCTAACAGGCAAGGGGGAATACATAGAAAAATTATACTGGACTTAAATATCTTTAATCAGTAAAAGAGTATAGCAGTTTAAATATATTAGATCGAAAATGCAACACTGTTTCAATTTTTTATTTATAAATAATCAAATAATTACAAATTATATCCTTTTACCCTAACCGACCACTAGCTACAATGGCTGTCGTCGCGTTGTAGCGAAAACAAACCAGTGCCTCTGGTGCGAATCGAACCCACCACCACCGCACTGATAAGCCAGCATGCTACCAACTAGCCTACCGGGACCGGTGTTCTGAAAAACGAATACAGCAAAGATTATTTGTTTTTAATAGAAATTATGTATTACTGTTGTACAAAAACGTATAATTTTATTGGAATTTGTTTTTTAGAACATCCCCGACTATTCTATAAAATCAATTCAGAAACCATTAAAAAATGTGATTTCGTCCGATTTATTTTCTGTAGAGTCGATAATATTTTTTGTGCAGTTACGAAATTTTTTTTTGCGATTAAAGCTGTGATATTTTTTTGCGCTAAAAAGCCAATTAAATAATATATTGTAACTGAAAAATTTTATTTCGATCAAATTTGTTTTTTCAAAATTGCGCCAATTTTTTGTCTTTCCAGGACTTGGTGTAGTATTCCTTTAGTATTATTTTTTTTTATCAAAATAAACAAGGAAAAATAAAGTGTACTCAATGTTATTTCTAGCTTCACATAAAAAACACAAAACACTTTTGTTGTTTTGACTTTCATTTAGTTCAATGTTGTACTTGTCAACTGTCAACTAAGTAGAAAATTTCTTGCCTTAAATATACAGAAATTGTGTTGTTTTTTGCTAGAAAAACTAAAAAGACCATGAAACAGTAGCAGGTAGGGAGTAGAAAAATTATCATAAACTATCAAGTAGTGTGCTATATGGTTGGAGTAGCAGAAACTCAATTTTTTTTTTGCTAAGTTTCTATTGACTAAAAAAAGCAAACGAGAGGTTTCCCCCAGAAAACTAACTAAACACAAAGTTGCTTAAAAAAATAATTGAAAAAAAAACACTGTCGAACATTGTAAGATGGTAATCAGAAAGTCCACTAACGTTTTGTTAAAAATTTCGAAAATTTCTAAAATTTATTTACAGAAACTCCTTTTTTGGCGTCTTTTATTTGTTTTGTGTGTTGGCTTCACACCTGAACACTATTTAAATACATTGTATGATTTTGTGTTTAACATTTTATTTTTAGTTTACACTGAAAACCTTAACACAAACTTTAACCACTCACAATTTTCTCTTTCAGTGGTTAGGTACTTTTTTTTTTGGCGACTTTTCAACTTTAATACTTTGTTTGGTTATTTTTATTGTAACTTTTTAAAAAGTAGAGTTTCTAAAACAAAAAGTAATAAAAATTAAAGTTAGTTACCATTCAAATGTCTATAAAGTTTTGAAAGGTTAGACAAAATTTTGTATTTAAACTAATTGTGGAAACAATTAAAACTAAAATGTGTCTATATTACCAAGGTAATGGCGCCCAACGTGGGAGCAATACGAAAAATTTAATATCAATGATTTAAAAAGAAATCAAAAATATTATTTGAGTTCCCGAGTTCGACTCGAGTCAAACTAATAATAGAATACAAATTTGACATTCGATTTTTAATTGCTTCTCATTTAACCCATTGGTTGCCTAAAAGTTTTTGAGACTTATAATTTTCCATGAAATAGATAGATTAAATATTTTTAAAGCTAATTTGTAGGGGTGAGTTGGGACAACTAACATATTGTGAAAAAGTACATCTCTACCTGTAACCACATACCCCTTAACAACCCTCAAAGTCAGTTAAAAAAAATAATTATTTTTGACAAGGGGCAAGGAGGTTATCTTTGGAACTGATATTTTATCCCATAACTAGAATTTAGTTGAAGAGCAAGAAAATAAAACAAAATTAAAAATTGATTTATGTTCGTCAAATGGCATTATTTTTGTTAAGCAAAATAAAGCGAGAAAAGTGACAATTTTCATTAAAGCTATGAAGAAATTCATTACCGAAGTAAAGATAATTCTCTCAGTGTAAATTGGTTCCCTAAGGAAGTTTGGTGACGCGAACAGAAACATGTTAGGACCTGTCAGTAGATAAAATCTGCAATACATTTGCGGATGAAGACATTTTTAATAATAACATTGCACTGATCTTGCACTCGAATAATCTTGCTTACGAAAAGTTATTAATTTATAGAAAGAAGACTGGTGTTATTAAAATTATATGCTGAATTGGTAAAGGACGTATGGGAACATTTTTGGAATTAGAAAAATTTGTTATGCAGTATTATGTACTTTTTATGTAAAATTAAAAGATCGGATCAAGAAATTTTCGATCTTGTAAAAACTTTAATATTCAGAAAATTACTTAACTTTTTTTTCAGTGTAAAAAATTAGCTTTTTCCTTTCTAAGTTGCCACATTACAATTTTGAAAAATTAATGGAAATCTGATAGATCAAATTGTTTATTACGAATTGATGAATATTTGCTTTAACAGGAAATACAAATTATAATTAAAAAAATCTTAACCCGTTAAATACATACAAAGCTTCAAAGTTTTAATTTAAATTGCGAATTCCACCGCTAGTGGGCGCAGTAAGTGTACAAAAACTCGAGAAAAAGCTTATTGAGACAGCATTTCATCTTGCTACCAAATAACGTAAAAAAATTTCCACGAAATCGGTGTTAGGTATAAAATGGGTTAAGCTTTTGTTTCTGTTACTGTTTTCGTATTTATGCAAAAACAGAATTGGGACAACTGACCTCATAGGACCTATCCGGTGACCTGTAAACCGTGGCATATCATTGCTCTTCAACTATATATTTGGTTGAAGTGTTAGAGTTTTTTTTCGTTTTCCATTTTTTCTTTATTTTCTTGTTTTGTTAGATTTTCGTTTGAGCACACACTAAAAAGATACAACTTTGCTGTTAGCCAGACAACATGCATCAGAACGTTCTGTGATCGAGGCCTTCTGATGTTAAGCCGTCCTTTTTTTCAATAATATTTTTTTTTTGTAATTTGTTTGAAAATGTATTTTAATAAACATTACCTTACACCTCACTAGTTGCATAAAATGTGTCAATTGACTACCGCCTATTACAACCCCATATTAAGGTGACTGCTCCCTTTCGTATAAAAAGTCCGACCTACGTTCGGTACCTGCCACCTTGGGACCTGTCGTGCATATAGTCTTTTTCACTGAAGTGTATTTAAAGTAACCGAGAGAAGCCTACTTACAGGGGTAGTATACTGAGACGAACCACCGAACCCCGAATAAAACTTAGTTATGTGATAGAGGAGACAAATGAAGGAAATATTCGCTAAGAATTATACCTGCCTCATCGATTTTCTAGGGGTTAAAATGGGTTTGAAGTTTGTTCAAAACTATAAAATAACTAGTATTTGATGCCACATTTTCATTTGTGTTTTAGAAAACAAGAAATAAAAAAAAATAACGAATAAAACGAAGAGTTTGGTCACTTTTGACATTTTAAGCACTAAATTTGAGATTGGGCTGTAAAAAAATGGTGTTAATTATTTTTTCTCCTCTACATGAAAATCTCAATTTCCTGAGTCAGGATAAGTCCCTTGTTGGTGAGAAACTGTCGCGCTATCAATACAAATCTGACAGGATTTCCCACACCGTCCACTAAAGGGTGTTGTTAATAATATCACAGGGCACGACATTAAATATTTTTAAAATGATACCTTCTTTATTAAATTTAATGAATACAAAGTGTCACAAGTAAAACAAAAAAAAAAAAGAAATCCTAAATCTCTTAAATATATTCATATTCAAATAATTTGATAAGCCTTAAAATATGCTAAGAATTTTAATAAAACGTATATTCCTACTCCAAATAATAGGAAAAAACTAACAAAAATCAAATATCAAACTTAAAACCTATTTACATAAAGGACAATACAAATCCAATAAGGAAAAAAAGGATATTAGCCAGCACTCATACACATAGCAAATAGGGGTAAAAACCTTTGCAAATACAAGTTAGAAAAAAGGATAATACAATTGTTTTCGATAAAACTGAAGAAATAGAAAAATTCTTAAATTCTTGACAACCACTTGCACATGTCAGGTCAATTTGACACAAGGATAACAACTACGAAAAACGATTGTTAGGATAGCAAATATTTAACAGGAAGTAGGTAAATTTTGTACCAGAAAAAAATTCAACAAATAGGATGAGAACATAACCAACTACATTACAAGATATAGAAAACAAAAATTGGAAATTAAAAAGTTTTTCTTCTAAGGAAAATCAAATAAATGTTACTGAGAAAGTTTTATTAAAAATTGTTCTTATATCAAATATCAAATGTTTTAGAATGGCAAACAAAAATTATATTAAATTTCTAAATCAAATATCATAAAATAAAAAGGATATAAATGTCCTTTTTACGACAACAAAATGTCATTGTTTATTTTCAGAATCTTGTTTAAATTTCTCATTCTTATTTTCTGTTTGAAAATATTTTTGTGAATATTTTTAATTAGCTAAATAAGTTTTGTTTACCAAAAAATTCCTTTAGATATTACAAATAATCTTCTCAATGCATATTGCTCTTCTTCTTCGTTTTTTTACTCTCATTTACTTGCGGTATTTAAGGAAATATTTGTGAAAATACTTTGTTAAACAATACAATAGAAATGCCACAATGAAAGTATAACACCACAAAAATATGCAACATTTTATGAGTTTATATACAAAATCTTACCCATATTACAAAAATATTACTAGATGGAAAAACTCTACAGGTTAAAATCCTTAAAATGGAGAAAAATATATATCAAGAGTCAAAAAAGATTGAAAAGTCAGCTGAAAATTGTTGCTAGAAGTCTTTTAGTTCCAATATTAAAGTCAGCTCTAAGTTACAATTATTTCTAAAATTTAACGTTAGTAAAAAAAAACAGAATTTCTTACTTAAAGTCATAAATTATTGCAAAGTCAGCTTAAAATGCTTTACTTTTAAATTTTAAAAAATTAAAACCAAAAGTTTATCTTTCGATCTTTTATCATAATTCAGCTGAAATTGTTGTTAGAATTCTTTTAGTTACAGTGCTATAGTCAGCACTAAGTTACAATTATTTTTAAAACAAAATTTCTTACTTAAATACATTTTTTTGAAAAATTCGTTTCAAGTTCCGACTATTATTAGTAGAAATTTTCAAACAGTATTTCTTAATTTAAATTTTAGAGAAAAATCGTACTTAGTGCTGACTTTAATACTGCCCTAACCCTTATTTAAAATTTAAAATTAAATTTCTTACTTTATTAACATTTTGGGAAACATTTGTACTTAGTGCTTACTTTAATAATGCACACAAAGAAATAAAGTGCCAAGCGAATTAAAAAGTGTAGTTAACAAATTATAAATTCAGTTATTAAAACAATATGTACATAAGATTTCTGAATATTTTGGGTGTTGCAACTGAAATTCAGCTGAATTAACCAAACTTTGTTGTGAAAACTAATGTTTATTTGTACCAACCGAATTTTAGTTGGCAAATAGCTAAATTTTGTGGCCTTATTCCTTATGATTTTTCTGTTTGAAATTTGTCTGCAGACTTTTAAGGTCCTTACCTTTGTTCAAACATATTTGAAATGTTTTAATATGAAATACAGTATGTTTGTATCCCATTACAAGGGATTTGACTGTTTTATGATTTTAATACTTTTGTATTGTAATACATATTTAGAATGTGATAAATGTTAATATTAACCATACCACAGAAACCTCAATAGAATTACAATAATTGTAAATGTATTTTAATATTTCAAATATTTATTCATGAGACTTGTAGGGATAAATGTAAAGACATTTCATAAACATTCGTAAATGCATTTATTAATTTAATTAAATTTATAAAATATTAGTTAAATAATAAATTTCTATTATTTCTGTGGATTATTTGGAAAAAGAGATTTAGAACTTTCAAAACCTGAAAACTTTTAATTTACAAACCAGCCATGGTTTGTATATGTTGTTCAGTATTTAATTTGTCGAAGATATAAATTATAGGGAAATACTCAGTCAGTATGGAAGTGGGTTTGCTAGTTTTTGTTCAAATAGTTCAATTGGTCAATTGACAGATTTTAGACACCTTTACTCAGTTAACTTCTGCTGTAAATATTTAAAGTTGTTTAAGTTGTAATACAGTATCTTTATTTTTAAATGAAAAAACAGTCATTTGTAGAAGAAATTTAAATTTTGACTACAATTGTAGTTCATTTAAAAAAACAAACCACATCAAATTACTGTATTATGATTTTACATTCATTTTATTCAGTAGTTTTTTTTTTAAGAAAACAAATGTGTGTTTATTGTTTACTGCAGAAGTGGTCACTTTTTACTGCAATTGTGGTTAATTTTTTGAACAGTAGAAAACAAATGACATTATTAGTCGAAGTTACTGAAATATAAGTCGTCCTTTTTTTGAAATGAAATTTCATTTATTTTTAACTACATTTGCAAGTGGTCTTTACCTACATATTATTCTTAGTGTCGTAACGTATTGCTGGGAGTATCAGAAAATAAATTTTAAGAAATATGAGTTTTTAAAAATTAACTAGTCCTAGAAATAAGTCTGTAATGGTTGCTGAATATTTTGATCTATTTCGAGCCCTGCGGTATTTTTTTTTGCCTATATTAGCAACACATGTCTGCTGAGTTCTAGTGCAACGAAATTATTACACAAATTTAGTTCCCGCTGCTAAAATTTAGTAAATTTTTTGTAAACTGTAATTTAAAATCAATTTTGCTAGAATCAGCAACAAATTTAATATAAATGAAAAAGCTTCATAAATATGATGAAAAATATCGCAGACATTCGCCAGTAAGTTTATAAAAAATAATAGATTCTTGATGAATTTTTTTTTTTTAAATTAGCTGTAAAATTGGATGTTTTATTTATTTTCCAAAAAATGAGTATTAGCGAAAGAAATTACTAAAACTAAAAATTGTAGTAAAAACTTGTTCAAAATTAAATTTTCTGAGTGTTGTTTATAATCTGAAAACATTCTGCTTATAAGGCAAACGCTCTACCGTCTGAGCAAATCTGGCGTATGCATATTTGGCTGACTAACAGCAAAGTTATATAATTTGCATGTGTGCTTAAAAAAAATTAAATAAAAAGTTTACTAAAAATTAAGTTCATAGCATTATTGATCATTAAACGTAATGATATCATTTTGCTTATCAAACATTTCTAAAGAACTAAATTTTTTATTTCGATATATCAACTGAAAATTTTCGTAAGTTAATTTTATCGGTGATAAAAATATTTTTAAAAAATGTTTTGAAAGTAAAATAAAGCAGTCAAAAATCAATGAATCAGTTCTATTAATATATTTGGCCCTGCTAAAACCACAGAAATGTCATATCTCACAAGTTCTGAGATAAGTTAAAGTTAAACAATCAGGGAATAGGTGCTTTAAGGGCAATTGACACCTCATTAGGGAGACTTTTGAAATCAATTATTTTTTGTAGCCTACTTTAAGGCTATACAAATAAATATTTTTAAAATGAGGTTTTTCTGTTTGGCTCAAGGTCATAAATTAAAAATAAAATTCAAATTTTTAAAGTTTTATTTTTAAATATTTATTATCTTTTCGATATTTCGAACAGCTTCGCTGTTCATCTTCATTTTTAAAATTTTAGAAACCTAATTTTATTGTTTATAGAATTATGTTAACAGTTTTGTTTCCTACAAAATTTAAGTAAATGGCTATAAAGTTATTTTAATAACTCTCAAATATTTATGAATTGTGCTTTTTTATGTTTGTACTTGTTTTCAAACAAAAATCTGTAGCTTGTTTGTATATTATTTTAGTTTTGTAGACATTAAATAAATCTATTTACTCATCATAAGACAATTTTCTCACAAGAAAAACTTGTCCATCTTAATCTGGAGTGCGTGCTAAAAAATAATTTCCCCAGATAATTGTCTTGTTTCTTTCAGAAAACAAAAATAATAACAAAGTTAAACAACAAGTTTTTGGCATGTTTTTCTTATATTACAAAAAAACATCAAAAAAATAAATCCAAAAGAAAATTTAGAAGTGATTTTCCAAAAAAAATAACAAAAAAATATAACAAAAAAAACTTTTTCTTTTAACATTTCGTAAAATTTTTGGACAAACAAAATGTAAAAATTAGTTAGAGTGTTCTAAAAATTACAGAAAACTCAAGCTTATATTTATTTAATTAGTCCGAACATCCTTAGCCATTAAAATAATAATTTTTTTCCCCATACCTTCAAGTCGAAAAAACAACATTATAATGATATTTCAAACTCCAAAAAAGAAAAAAAAAATATGTTAAGTACTCGTTGTACTTAGCAAATAGCTACAACTTTTTTATATGAGCTACTTCAAAATTTTTCGACTTCCGTTGAAACTGAGTTTATCAAGGTTTATTACACAAGGTTTTTTGAGATATATTGACAATTAATAAATTTGAAAACAAAAACTCTAAAAAAAAAAATAGCTAATATTTTCTTGATCTTACAGCATTTGATTGCTGTTTTCAGTCTACAAATATTTTGTAAAAGTTTTTGCTAATTTTAGCAAAGTAAATTGCTATTTTCAATTAATTGAAATTCAACTCGAATATAAATAAAATTTTGTGAAGTTCTAGTTTTGCTGTTCTTATTTTACAAGTTTGATATAATTTTTATTAAAAATAAAAATTATGTTTTTTCGACCTTTAATTGTGCAATGAAAATGAAAATTATTCAAGTTCGAGGCCATACTCTACATTTCTTTATTAGGATATTGTCCTAACAAAAAATCTATAGAGGTTTTGTTTTCAAATTTATTAATTGATCACTTTCAGGATTGTGTTAATAGATCTATTTCGGGAATTTTTTAGGTTCCCATCATCAGAACACGTTTTGAAAGAAGTGACAATCCCATGCAAAACATCAAACATTCATATAATCTAGTTTTCATACTAAATGAGAACTAATATATGAGCTCGAAGTTAGAGATTATCACCATTAATCAAAAATAAATTGAAAACTTGTACGTTATGTGCAAGCTCTACCTTTGGTAGATATGCAATACACGCTTTTTGTTTTTGTTTTTATTTTACTTTTTATTTTCACACTTGTTTTGTTTAAAAACAAGATATAAAGGGGGAGTACGGTCTTGGGTACGATCTTGTTTACTCCTGCTTTACATCTTGTTTTAAAAATCTAAAAAATGTAGCTCTAAAATGTAGTCAACTTTATCATATCTTAACTTACTGCTTGTAAGAAGTAGGGGGACCATGTATTTCTCGATGCGAAAACTTCTCGCATTAGTTACAGAAACGAGGCACAGGAGTAAAACAATTTTGGAATATTTTTATCCAGCGTTGCTAAGTTATTATTGGAAAAAATTAATTTTTTACCTTTTTTGATGTGACATTTTTTAAAAATTATTTAAAAATACCTAGTCTTTTATATTTTTGTTTATTATGTTGGTGAAAAAATACAAAAATGACCACGAAATCGGACCAAAATTTATTTAGTTTTAACTCAAAACCACTCATATAAAAGTATAATGTCGGGGTTGTCATAGTACAATTTAAGAAAATGGTCGAAAAGCAGAATAATACAGAATTATACAGAATTAAAATTTTTAAAATATCTTCAAGCGTCTACACAGAAAAAAAAAACCGTTGGAACCAACAATGGCATTTGTAAATTCGCATGCTTGTAAATTGTACACGTAGAAAAATAAAATGCCAACTGAATTGAAAAGTGCTGAAATTTTTTGAAATTCCTCATCATTTTTTTATTTTTATTTTTGGCATTTAATTATTTGTTGACAATACAAGAGAAAACAAACAAAATACACACAATATGTTTAATGTTTTTGCATAAAAGATACTCTCCTCCAGACTGAAATATGGCAAAAAGAATACTCTAAATACTCCTCACTCTATGCACAATTGTTAAGTATCAGGGAGTATAAATATAAACACAAGTGTTTATAATGGCAAGTGATAATGCCACATAATAGCAGACAAAAAATAAGCTCAATTGCAAACAATTCTGCTGCCAGAAATATTAATATTCTTGTTTAAATATTTTTGTTTTTAAAAATTTGCTTTCTGTTCCCCTAAAAGTATGCTTTATTTGTATTAATTTTGTTGTTTTTGAAAACATTAATATTTGCTTATGTGTATCATTTTTTTTGCTGTTAAATATACATTATATATTTTGTTTAACAAAAGCCTGTATGTGTACTTATTCTGTGTTTATTAAAAAAAGGTCCTTTAATAGACTTTTAAGCCTTTATACGTGCTTGCTGATGTAAAAGTAGCTTATTTATTTGTTTAAAAGAGGGATACAATTATTTTGGTAATTATTTTTTATAAAGGGGTTCGAAACTGCTTTAGTCAGTTATTATAGAATTTTTCAAATTTTAGAGGAATTTTTATTATAATATTTAAAAAAAAATTCTTTAAGTTTCTAATGTCTTAAACTTTGGTCCTTATTTTTAAACATCTTTTATGTGAATTCCATATATATTTTAAGTTCTTTTCAATATTTTTTTTTGTTAAAAAAAATTCCTTATATTTCCTTTTACCCTCAAAACATACATATTTTTTGTGCTAGTTTTTTTTTCAATTTCTTTTTATTTTTTCTCTGCTTTAGCAAAGGATACTATGCTAATAACAATTTTGAAAAAAAGGAATCACAAAGATTATTTTGCCATTGGCTTAGATTTACATTTGCATAAAGGAAAAAAATATGTTATCCAAAATGTATATAAATAGGAAAAATACACATATTTTTTCTCAATTTTGGCAACATTTAATGCAACATATGTTTTTTATAAAAAAAAAAAATGAAATGAAGATTAAACTAGAGAAAATATTTAATATGATTTATGATTAGGACCTCCTGTTAAAAAATTTAAATATTTTAGTTTATAAAGCCTTTGTTTTAAGGAAAATTTTGAAATTAGATGACCTCCTCAAAGCAATTTTATTTTTATTTTTTTTTTAAGCCGTAAAGTATACTCCGGATTTGAGACTAGTCTTCTTAAGATTTGCTGAGATTTTCTTAACACTTTTTTAAACGTTTTTTTAAACAATTTTACTTTTTTCTATTAAATATTTTACTTGCTCTTGAACTAATATAGAATATTATTATCATTACCTGTAAAGAAAAGAAAAACATATTAGTTTAATTGTTCTTGTTATTATTCGACCTTTTAGAATATTCATTTATATGACTTTTACCTTTAATCGATTAATGGAGCATAACAGTTTGTTCTTAACGCGGTAATCGAATAAAATTAATCTATTAAAAATAAATTGATTAATCGAATAACTAAAATACTAACTTTCTATATTTTAATAATTTTGTTTTAAAAAACGACTGAAAAACATGATTGACAATTTGAAAATTCATGAGTTCAAAAATGAAAATTAAATTTTTTTGTGAAACTAATAAATTTCACATTTGATTAAGTTAAAGTTGGAAAAATTATCTAGCTAATCAGGAATGTGGGACAAATAAAAAATATAGTATCAAAAAAGTTTTAGTTGTTGGTTATTTTTCTATTTTTTTTTTCGATACATGTTTAGTATTAGATTTAGAAATGAGATAACTTTGTTAAAGAAATGAGGTATCTTCATTAAATAAAAACAGCTTACTGATAACTGAGATATTTCTTTATTGTTTTTATGCCATACTGTTGTTTAAATGGATTAATTAATCAGCATTTAATTCCAGGGAGCAACATACGCAGCGCGAGTTGATTTGAAACCATTAACTAGCATTGGAATTGTCGAAAGTTTTGTTTCTGAAAGTTTTCCCCATTTGTTGTAAAATTAATCATTAATTTCTGTTCGGAAATCGTAATATATGATCTTTAATCAAAAAAGTAACACACAGGAGAATTAATTGCATACATTTTTTTTTCTATCTGGATTTATTAATATTGTTTTAAACAGTTTGATAATTCATTACTTATATCGATTAATTGATTCATTAATAAATTATTAGGAATTCGCTCTTTGAAAATCAAACACGTGGCTAGGATTTTTTCTTAACAAGCATCATTACGTTGCTAAACTTTGAAGACCAAAAATGTTATATTTAAAAAAATATATTTTTTACTCCGGCTTGATTTTTTTTTTTTGAATCTTAATCTAACACAGGGTTGCCCCCTTCAAAATTCGACAATTTGGCTTTTTTTTAGAAGCAGCTTAATATATATATATATATTGATTTTTAGCAAAAAATTAAACTTTGAGAACAAAACTTCACGAAAAACAAAATTGAGAAAAGCAAAAGTTGTCAACCCTGAACGTAAAAACCATACGTCAATCTGGTAACATTGTTAAATAGAGACGGAGGAGATTAGAAAAATAAACAAAAATCTAAAATAGAATATTTGTGTTGTTAGTGTTGTCACTTCTGAGTATAATATACAATAACAGAAAAACCTAATAGAAAAGAAAACTGCAATTTAGCTGCATTAGATTCGAGGCCATAATTGGGTGTGATCGCTAAACGGTCATGACTTGTTATTGTTACGTTTGTAATGTAAGATGAGCGCAGGTTTGATTCTTACAGCCGCAGGTTGTTGAAAAATTTATTATACAGAGACAATCTGACAATTAGAAGACACAAATAATAATACAATTTAAATGGAAAATCACTGATGAGCCTGTCCATAAAAAGGCAGAAACTAGTCTAGTCTGATTTAAAAATTAATAGGGTATATATATATTATAGAGAAAAACGTTTATTCTTCTTCTTATCCTCAACATTTCTAAATTAAAATTTGTCAAATGCATATTAATTAAAAATTAATTGCGACTGTCTATATGACGTTAAAATAACACTGTACTAAAATCTGTTTGTTTTGGAAACAAATTCAGGAAAAACATTGACAGAAAATGATTTCGGGGAAAATAAAAAAGTTTTTGCGAATTTTAAAATTAATAAATTTATTTAGCTAAAAATAAAATTTCGGGAACAAAATTTCGCGAAATAGAAATTGAGCATGCTTTTTGGAACAAATTTAGTAACTGCACGAAGTTTTGCGTATTTTTAAAATTATATAATTTTTTAGTCAAAATTTAAATTTCACGAAAAAAGTTTCGCGAAAAAGAACTGGCGATTTTTTAAAAAAATTCAGCGAAAGTTAAGAAGAAAGCTAAAAACAAATATATCGAGGGAGAAATTAGATAAAAACTCGCAAATAAAAGATTTTGCGTTGAATTGTTATAAATTTGTAGCTAAAAGTTTAATTTTAAAGTTGTATTTAGACCTCGAGCTCGAAGATTTTGATTTATTAACTTTAATTACAAACAAATAAATTGTTTAAATTGAAATATTTTTCAGAGTTTGTTTTTAAATGCTTAGTTTTAACGGTCCTGATATGGAAATAAAACGAGTTAACCGAAAAGTATACTACATAATTTCTATTAAATATAAATCCTCAAATTTAACCTCGTTTTTAGCATTAATTTTGATTGAAATATGAAATTAGTAAAATCATTAGTTTTTAAGCACAAAATTTACTTAAATTTTAAATTAAACGAATTTGTATTTTTTTTTTCCTAACGACTTAAATTTAAAATAATACAATCTCCCATTTTCTTTCTTTCGAGTAGAAAGGGAAACAAAATCAATTTCAAAACTTAACGAAGCATCAAATTTGTTTTTTCCTTTTTTTTGAAGTTTTTTCTATACATTTGCTTTGCAAATGAATAATTCTTGATTCAAACCATAACTTGGTCATAAATCTTTTTTTGGAACCCCTTAGCCTAACTAAATCATACCTTTACTATATTCTTGTTTGCAATTTACTCTAAAGGTTATAATCTATATGGCAACAAAAATAGAAATACTTTTTCTATTTCTGGTTTTGGAGACAAAATGATAAATGAATTTTATTTTGCAAGAAAATGTATAATTTTTCATTTTTAAAAATCATAGCTTTGTTAATATGATGACAGTAAGAAAAATCTAACAAAAAATAGAAAACTGATGATTTAAAAGGAAACAGGAAACAAATACAAAAAAAAAATATATTAAACTGGAAGGATATAGTTAATAAAGTTTAAATAGGAAATGATAACAGAAAACTAAGGATAATTGAGACATATGATTTAGACACGTGTTAAAGTTAGAAAACAATTTAAAGACTTTTTAATAAACATTTCCTTACAGAAAAATCATTATTATTAGCATTTGTTAGAGCTGAACAAACAGGATTTTCTTTGTTCATAGGCAAATAGTTAAGTTTTCTTTAATTTTCCCCAAATTTGTGTTTTAAAGCCTTTTGCCGAAAACTCCCTTTTTAAAGGGATTCTTACATCAAAAGTATTTTATAATTGTTTCGTTTATGTGTATGAAATACCATAAAATGTTTTTGCGTGCTAAACAACCACCATAAAAATGCACTTTTTTTTACCAAACAAAACCACGTGTCTTTTTGTTATTTTCCAAAATTGTTTGCATATCTAAAAGGGGAATTTTGTTACAATAAAACCGCCCTTTTATTTGCTTAGTTAAGTAAAAAATTGCAGACTTACGAACAAAAAGGGTGTTGAATATATTTGATTGAGTATTATAATTACAAATTGATGATAAATTGATGAGAGTATCTTTGAATTAAAATAATAATAAACCTAAAAGTATGCAATATATTTGGAAATTGTTCCCTTTCTTAATCTATGCTATTGTTTTTATTTGCCAAAATAGAATAGACAGATTTACTTAAATTTAGAAATCAGGGCAAACTGTCCTACGCTTAGTCTATGGAAAATAAGGAGTCAATAGCCCTCAAAGGACGTATTAAGCGACTTGTTAATGCAGGACTTATCGCAAAACCGTTCAACCCACAACAATCTGCCTTTGCTGTGGTCTAAGCGGTGTCAAGTATATTAAATTAACTGGTCCCCTGACTGATAAAAACAAGTGCTGACAGCTTTATGTTATCTATGCAATATTTTTTAGAAACTTTTTTTATGGAATTATTATAATTTTTTGCTATTTGCTTAATTAAGCCTTTTGTTTAAATTTCAATAGTTTGCGAATTTTTTAAATTTTCTCCTTTTTTGGCCCCTTAATTCATAAATGCTTTTTAAAGTTATAGGCGATTTATATAACAAATTTTGTATGAAAAATGTATTTTGTAAACCTCTTTTAACTTTATGCAATGGTTCTGAATTTACACTTTAAACTATACCATTCAATATCGTTTATAAATATTTCTTTAAATTTTACCTATCTCGTTTCAGCGTTCTTTAAATTTTGGCACCCTTTGTTGCATTAGGTTTTTTTTTTTAACTTTTGCATTTCCGGAATTTCTTTATAATATTTTTTTTTTTATTTTAACCAACTGGAATTGTACTTCTAAAATTTCAGTTTACTCATTACCTTAACAATTTTAAAAGCCGTCTTTGGTTCAATTGACGTCAATTAGTCTTAAATGACCTATCCAACAACTTCAACTATATTTTGTTTTTGAGTTTTTCTTGTAATGTTTGTTTTTTCCGCATTTAAACACACATGCAAAAAATATAACCATGATGTTAGCCAGCCAATACCCACAAGAAACATTAGCTAAGACAGATACAATTTTTGGATTTATTTTTTTTTAAGTTTAGCATATTCTGAGTTTTTAATGATATTTTTTATTAATACAATATAATTGATTGATCCCAAAGAACCTATCCCGTGACCGGTAAACCAAGAGCAGATTACTGCAATTCAAATGTATGTATGTTTTCGTAATGTTTGTTTTTTCTTTTTAATGTAACCACACACGTAAAAAATATAACTTTGCTGTTGACCTTCCAATGCGTACAAGAAACATGAGCTCAGGTGGTAGAGCGTTTGCCTTGTAAGCAAAACGTTCTGTGATTACGCATCACCTTTTTCTTTTGCATTTGAACACAAGTGCAAAATATATAACAGCTGTTCGTCAGCCAATATTTACAAGCAATCTTAGTTCATACTGTAGAGCGTTTGCTTTGCATGCAGAATGCGTTGTAAACGAGCACTACTAACTAATAGCATATTTTTTTTTTTTTAATTTCCCTTTGCCAGTGGCGTAGTTAAAATTGAGTCAAGAATTTTAATATACGATTTAGCATTATAATTATAGTGACTATTCGAACTGATTTCATCGTTGCATGTAGGTACAGATTTTTAGTCACGTGCTCTGATGAAAAAAACATGTATAGCTTTTTTTGGACCGAATATTTTTCTTCTTAAAACAACAAAAAATAAATTACAAACACAATTTTTCCAAATTTATAGAAACATTTTCTCTGAATGTGAGAGTTTACATCATTCAGAATTTGGTGGTTTGAAAAATATAAATGTTTTTAATCTGAAAAATATGTCAAACATAAAAGTTGTTTTCAAAACTTCGAGTTCTGATACGGTATTTTCCCACAGCGAAATATATGTCAACCTAGCTAAAATATTTAATTTGCTTTATTTTTGGAAATATAATATGGTTAAAGATATGATATAATAAATAAATAATGATAAAATCGATAAATATCTATAAAAATAAATAAATATCGGTAAAATTTATATAAATCGATAAAATCTGTAAAATCGATAAATACCTTTAAGTCGATAAATTAGATTTAATTCAATAAATACCGAGGAAATCTATATCGATTTAGTCAGTATTGACGATAGTATCCGATAAAATAAGTAAAATCAATATTTAATACCTAGAACATGCCGATATAAACGGAAAAATATCACTAAAGTCGATCAAATTCAATAAAAAATTCAAATATCGACCAAAACCGAGAAATATCGATAAATACTAATGCAAAATGTATTTAATGCAAATGTAGTTAAACCGATATAAATCAATCATTTCGACAAATATCGATAAAAAATAATATTGGCAATAATTTTCTATAAAATCGATTAAAAGTACCAAAATCAATGTTTTATACCTTAAGTCAGAATAATACCGATAAAAGCCGGAAATTACAAAAATTATTAAAAACAATTTAAAAAACCAACCAACAAAAAATGTGCTATAACTGCTAAGGCCAAAACCGTTATTTGTTTTCATCTATCTCATTTAGTTGACGAAACACCAGCAATATTCCAAATTAAAGCCCCCATTCTCTGCACAATATCAAGTTTTAGCCAATTTATTAGGTTTCGGCAGATAATATTATACTTCTAAATTATATCCCTCCTCAAAGTATGCAACATTTACTTTAGTTTTTTGAGCCGCTAAAAGTAAACTTAATTTTTTTTTATTTATTTAAATTGTTGTTTTATATAAAGGTTTTTCTTTTAATTCTAAAAATTTTACAGTTCATCCTTATAACCTTTTTTTCTGCTTGCTGTCTCTACAGTTTTAACTCATCTAAATTTCATAATCTCTGTTAAACAAGCAACATAACTTTGCAGCATAGGAGCCGGAGCCGGATATAGTTTAAGCCACAAAATCTAGTTTTAACTTTTTTAAATGTGTTGGCATAAACAAGAACGAAAAAAAGTTTCCTACATTAAAATGAAACTTTAACGATTAGTTGTTGTAATTATTAGCTAAACTCTATAAAAATTTTTTAATATAGTTTTGTGTTTTTAGAGTAAACAATTTTTAGTCAAGGCTAAAATTTTCGGTTACAACGAGGAAGGAAAAAGGATGTTAAGCTATACAGAAAACAAGGTTTAACATTTATGGCATCATAAAACTTAAAACTTAATCTAAAGTAACTATTATAGTTGGTTAAACTAAGAGGAAACAAGAGTATAATAAATATATAAAACCCTAAAATTACTTAACAAAATTCTAAATAAATCCTTAAAATGTCAACATTTATGTTTAACAAAAATCTAACTAAATTTTCATTTATGTGTTAGAGGAAAATGTTTAAATTTTCCTTTTTTAACATGGAAGCTTTTTAAAAAAAACTCACTTTTAATCCCTTTTGGTTACAATTTTGGTTGTTCGTTCTTTTGAGTGTAATGAGTGTAATGAGTAAATTTAAAAAGCTAATTTGAAATTTTTTTATGCTTCACAAGTTTTTATGTTGCCTAGTTTTATGTTGCCGGTTTCTATATGAATAATTGCCTGTTCAAAGCTATAATGCATAATTTTTTGTATCCAAATCATTTTGGTGTTTTTTGTTTTTACCGACAATCTTTTGGCAAACACATTTGGAACTTAAATATGTTGAGTTGTTCATATGAATTTTTTTTGTGTTTATCATGTTGTTGAGTACCCAAATGGGGATTAATTTGAATTATAGAACTTTGAAATTTTGTTACAGTAGAAATACTTTTTTGTCGAAGGGAAATATTAAGATTAAAAGCCATGTAAATGGTATATTGTCTAGAAAAAGGTTACTAAAAGTGAGTAAAGTTTGTCTATATGAATGTATAATAAGGGGTTGATTTTATTTACGTATGTGTTAAATTAATTTTAGACTTAAAAGTACATTATTTTAATTGACAAACTAAAACAAAAAAATAGGCTTTCCTAGGAAGTAATTATTTTATTTGAAAATTCTTTTAATGAGGAGTAAAAATTTGACTACTTTAAGGCTTAACAAAATGGTTAATTTTAAAGACAGAGTCGTAGGGGAGAAAATAAAATGTTGTTTTGATTAATACTTTGAAATGGCGTTTCTTTAAAATATACTTAATATGAAATTAAATTATCGAACAAAAGCATATTAAAATTTTAAGTCTTGTCTACAAAACTTGCAGTTTCAGGGTTGCCATATAATGATTTGAAAAAAAGTATTTTTCGTCTTTTTTGAAAGCACTTTTTTCAAAAAATATTTAAAAATATAAGGAAGACCGGTGTAATAAGCTAGATCTATGTGCATCCATAAAGACATTTGTATAAAAAACAACTTATAGAAATATAATAAATTTTCATTCAACATAAACTTTTTGCCAAAAAATTTACTAATCTAATCAAGAATTTTCCGTCTTTGTAAAAATGGAGGTTTGATGAAAATTAATCCGTTTTTGTTATTAATATCAAAAATGTGCTATTATTTTCTCTCAACCAGCAAAGGAACATATAAATTTTGAAAAACTGTATAAAAATTACAACATTTTTAAAAAAATTATTAAAAATAGTGCAAAAAAAATAATCAAAATTTTATGCGATTTTTTTATAGATATATGACTTGTTAATAATTCAAAAATAAATTTTTAAAAAAATATTAACCCTTTAAGTAGGTACAAAGCATAAAAGTTTCAATTTCAATTCAATTTTCTATTATTTCACCACAAGGCTATAAAATTTACTGAAAATACATACTGGGAAACCAACGTATCTTCCTACCAAGTTTTGTCAAAAAATTCACTTAGAATCTATACTTGTTTTTTTTTTTTGACTAAATGTACTAAATTTTACATCTTTAACGGCCTGTTTTTGTAAGACGTGTCACTCAAAAAATTCGTGTAAATGAGTGAATCGCAAATGTCACTTTGAATTGAATGAAAACGTAAGAGTTGTCGTCACAAACGTCAAAAACAGATGTTCACAAAAAAGTATTCGTCAAAGAAAAAAGGCAACACAATTTAATATTAAAAAAAAAAAAATACTTTTTAACAATTGTAATAAAAAAATCACTATCAAAACCCATGGCAATTGACCCTATCATTTTTATTTGTAAATGTTTTTGTTCTTTTTTATACAAATTATATTTTTATCACCACTTTTATTGTTTTCTAAATAAAATAAATAAATTTTTTTTCGCAAGCAAAAATCAGCTGTTTTTGTTTATATTTCATTTACAGTGTTGGGTTGCCATCTACCAACGAAAAATGAGTTATTTGTATATGAAAAAAAGTAAACAAAATTCGAAAAACATTATGTTGGCAATCTTACAGTTTGACAAAACATAAAGCTTTACTTAATCAAACGTAAGTCAGACGAACGAACTATAAATACTCATTTCATTACGTATTCTTTCGGGTGCTACACGTTCGTGTGGTTAGTATATACGTCTTGTAAAAACAAGCCGTAAATAAACTTGCTTTGAAAACAGAAAGTTCCAATTTTTTCAGCCGCTTATCGCGTATAATCGGTCCATATTTTGACCTAGTCCCTACCTAACCTATTTTCGCATAAAAGCCACCTTATAGTATACATCAGTCTATATTAAAACGAAATGGGAAGGTCCAAATAGGAATGATAGGAAAGAAATATAGAACAATTGGAAAAGGTATACTAAATGGAATGTGTTTATTTGTATTATCAAATTGATTTGTAAAAAGCAATAAAAAAGTCACCTCGTTTAATAGTTTTTGCATTATTCGACTTATGAACATATTACGGTAATGCATATATGCAGGTCTGGGAGGGATTTTGAGAATTTAAATCGATTTATTCATTTCACCTTTTTCGAATTTCGCCAAAATTTTGTCCTGTATTAAGCATTATTATATGTTAATTTGAACTAAAATCAACAACAACTTCCGATACAAATGTGATATTCGAAAAATTGGTTTTTAAATATCAATATTCAGACTTGCACGGTCTATTCATTTCTATCTACTTCATTTTAAAGAAACAGTGCAGTGTGGCTCAAATATTTATTTGCTTCCAGATTAATCCACTTTATTGATAACAATTAAAGAGCCCCGGCGTCACCCACCGATTGTGCAGAAATTTTTATATGTGTTAGATGAGACAAGCTCATATTTGGGCATAAAACGTTTGAACTTAAATAGAATGATTTTGATATATATTTTTCATACTGCCTAAATAATTTAAAGGTAAAAGGTTGAATTTTTAATTAAATTTTTTAGCCCTTAGATTTATGATTAGGCCGCTAAAAATGTATTGCTGTGTGTAAGTATCCAATCTTTCTCACATAAAAATTTAATCAATATCGTTATGTCCCCCCAAGGGGACCTGATTTGTAAAATTCTTAAATTAGTATAAACTGCCATTTCGTATCGTTTTTATTTTAAAAGGGTAACATAATGTAAGGGCTTGGAAAATTTTGTCTGGACTTTAGAGCAGCAATATTTTGAGACGCTTAGACTCCGTTTGGGTAATGTGGAAGACCATTTATTTTTTGTAGTTTTCCGCAAAAGTATTGACTCTAAGTTTACAAAGTCAATGTTAAAATATAGGTTAGGTTAGGTCGAAAAGAGGATTCGGAGAAGGGAAATACTTCCCTAATCCGACTCAAGTCCCTGAGGACTTACACTTAAGCCAGAATGTCGGCTTGTTGTGCGCTGCAAAAAATCGGTCCCATGTCTATTTCCTACCCCAGGAACTCCGTCGCACTGACGAAATTCTTCAAACTCTTCCATCCTATGCCCCTAAGATCCCCCAAGGTGGATATTGGGTCACTGGATAGTATTTCGACCCGGATCCCGGCAAATGCCGGGCATTCACAGAGATAGTGTTCCAGGGTCTCCTCGCCCTCCCCACAGGCTCTACACACTCCCGAGTCCACTCTACCAATATGGTGGAGATGGGTCCTCAGTGTCGAGTGTCCCGTGAGGATTTCCATCAAAAGACTCAGTTCCTTCCTACTAAGATTCAGAATTTCCCTCGTCCTGTCCCTGTCTGGGTTTCCCCAGAGAATCCCCGTGGTCTTGCCAACACCCGCATTCTCCCAGATGGTCCTATGCATGGTGTCAGCCCAATCCACCAGTTTCGCCTTGAGAGCTCGAAAAGGTCTAGCGTTCCCCAAAGTGACTAACTTTAGGGAAGATCCTCCCCTAGCCAATTCGTTCCCCGCTATACCACGCTATACCGCAGAGAAATCGTTAATTTCCCCTTTACACCTAAGTATCGTCATTGATCCCACAGAGTCCGTAGATAGAGCCCGGCTAGCCGCTTGGCTATCTGTGAAAATCACAATATCACCGGTCAAGCCCATGATATTCACCAAGCCCATGACTGTTAAAATATAACTTAAATTGGCTAACTGTGCTCATTACAATGTATTATGTTTATTATGAAAAATGTATACCCAAAAATACTACATGCTCAAACATGAAGTGTAATGTGGAGTACCTAGTCCTGTGGTTTGGAATACTTTTTTTTTACTGATATGTTACTGTGCTAAAAATTTGTTCCTTAATTGAAAAGAATTCTTAAAAATCTGATCGAAGCATGAACTTTTTAAATACACATACATATTTGAAAATATGCCAAAATTTATTTCTTTTTCAATAAAATCATTAGAGTAGTGTATGATATCATAAAGTCGGTCTTAATTGACCAAAAATTAATTACTTGCTTTCAACTGCTGTACTTTTTTTGAATATATATTATTTTATAAATTTTTAGTGCATACATTTGAGCGATTTTTTTAATATTTTGTATTGCATACATTTGGGCTAACTTTTTTTTAATATTTTACTTTTTTTATATCACTACATTTCTTACAACATTTGTGGCATTTGTGGTCACAAAATCTCAACATAACTAAGTATTTTCTAGAAAATAAAATAAACATTCATCATATGAAAACAACAACACCATTCACTCTAACCACAAAAAATACATTAAATTCATACATATTTTTATGACATTTCTTAAATATATGAAGGAAGGAATGAATATACATATGTCTACGTACGAGTAACTATGGTTAAGTAAAGTTACACAGAGAGAAGTTTCTTGGACGAGCCTTAATGAAATTTTGCATTTAACTAATGAAGGTTTCTTTTCACAAAGTGAATAAAAAATTTCTTAAACTTAATGAAAAAAAAAAATCATAATTTTTATGAAACTATTTTTAATGATACTTATGGCTTATGAAATTTTTTAATAAATAAAACCACGTGCTTGATTACAAGAGTGGAGCAAAATTTATGATAAATAGGTTTTTTGTTAAAGTTCTGCCTATTATGGAGTCTCTAGATTTTCTAAAACTTCGGGTTCTGATGAGATCTTTAGCCAGATCGAAATACTAGTATCAACCTAGCTAATATGTTTGATTTGCTTTATTTTTGTAAATATACGAAGGTTGAAAGCTTTATAAATTGAAAATAACGTAAAAATAATCTCGATGTATATAAAAACAAAAAACTAATAAAACTGTAAATAAAATTTAATTTTTCATACCACTTTATGAAAAACTGCATTAGTTTAATGAAAACTTTAAATGTTTTATAAATAAAATTTATGAAAAACTGATTTAATTTAGTGACAAGTTTTAATGGACGAATTACAGTAACATTTCCTAGATCTAAAGCAAAAATTATCTCAGTGTAGGATAAAAAAAGAGAGACTCCTTTTTTTGAAATGACTTCTAGTGACATAACATGCAAAGGCAATTTTTCAATTTTTATACTTTTGCGTGCCATGCAGAAATTGTTTATATTCTAGCAATAGTACTACTACTACTTACTGATGTTACCAAAATAATATTTATGTAGAAAAAATAAACTTTTTGCATGATTTCCGCTGACTTGACAAATCATAAAAGGCAAAAATATAGTATTACTTAGTAAAACCAA
This sequence comes from Delia radicum, assembly GCA_021234595.1. NCBI lineage: Eukaryota > Metazoa > Arthropoda > Insecta > Diptera > Anthomyiidae > Delia > Delia radicum. The sequence continues at coordinate 229,805,041 of CM037854.1, forward strand.
AAAAAAAAAAAAACACTAAACTTAACTAAAAAAAACCAACTGAAAATCACTACATCATAAAGTAAGAAATACACAAACATGTTGGAGCAACAAAAAAAAAAAAACGTGACTTTGAAAATGCCATGATTTTCAGTGGCAGTACAAACATACGACAAAATCGTCCTTAGGGTCTTATTATTTTTATAGTATTATTTTTCCAACAACAACAAGTCCTTGCCTTTACCACAAAGCTTATTACCTTAATATTTTCTTAACAGTTATATGTCTTAAACTAATAAATTAAATTAAGGAAAACTTAACTAGAAAAAAATAAACTGTAACCGAAAAGCCAAATAAGAAATATCATGGAAATCATGACTTAAGGCATTATAATGCTCATTCATCTTTATTTTTTTATTTTTCGCCAGTACCATTTGAAACATGCGTTCATTAAGCTTAAGTTCCGTTAACAATGACCACCTGCTTCCTGTTAGTTATACTTTTATTAGTGTTTAGAATTTCCCTTGGATTTTCCTCTTTACACTGAGAGAATTGTCTGGATGATATCAATTCATTTTTGCATTAGATCTATGAAGTGTCGCCCTTTGAAACTATTCGTTAAATTAATGCAGTTTTCAACAAAATTTTATGAACGAATAGATTTTATTTATTAAAACTTTCAGGCGCCTAATGAAAAAATTTCATTAAAATTACCCAGGCAGAAAAATACAATCGGCACAGTATTGGCAAATCATTGCCGACGGTCGGTGATGCGTTGACATTATTGCCCTGTTACCCGCTTGATAACAGTGGCCAACCGTTGCTTTGAGCGAACTTGCCACCGTTGGTCTGGTGCTTTTAAAATAATTTAAAATCATTTAATTTTGACAAAAAATATAATAATAAAACAATTTAAAAAAACAGCAGTACAGTTCGGTCTTATTCTTTAACATCATATTTAAATGTTTTAAATGTGTGATATATAATAAAATATAATGCTTCTAATTGTTTGTAATATTGGTAAAAACAATATTGGCAAAGAATTTTGCTTGTGGTACTGACAAAACACATGCTTTGCAAACAAAATAATGTTTTCCAAGTACAATATTAGTTATACCTTTGGTCATTTTGAACACAGTGAGTTTTACAAATATGGCAGTGGTTTGCCAGTACAATTGTTTACAGTTACAGTTGTCAATTTCTACCTGCGTAGGTTTATAAAAATTGTGAAGCTTTTTCATACAGCTTAAGAAATTTCTCATTCATTTTGTGAAGAAATCTTCATCAGTTTAGTGTAAAATTTTATTGAAACTCGTCAAAGAAAATTCTCTCTGTGTACCAGTAGGGTGTTTTTATATATTTCATTTTAAGTTTTATTAGCTGGTACCTTTCAGAAAAAAAGTTTTTTTTTTCAAATTCTTGTTTACTCATAAGATGAATGATGTTGATGTCTTGTTTTTTTTAAGTCATGCATCAAATATCAATTTGACATAGTGGATTTCTAATGATATTGATGATTGTTTGCTGTCATGGAAAAAAATATCCTTAAATATTATTAGTAAAACTGGTAATCTGACTGACAGCAGGTGGTTCATTCGTCATTTTTCAGTTTAAATATAAGTTACAGTTAATTAAAGTATATTGATGAGTTTTCAATAAGTTTAAATAAAGTTTAAACACTCCTAAAAATATGCAATAAAAATTTTATGGAAAATATTATTATATTTTGCAAATTGTAATACAACAAACACACATACATGTACTGACACACCAAGTATATCGACATGTAAAATTGTTGTTTTTCAAATAGTTTGATTTTATAATTAGGGTTACCAGATCAGGCAGTTCATACACTAAGGTAGATAAAAGATTCTCATAGAGTTTATTTTGTCTGTTATATATAATGTCTCAGTTTGAGTTAAGGCAATTATCTTTTTATATTACCGACAACTGAAGATTTGGGTTATTCCAATGAAACAATTGTATTGTCTATCATGAAAATGATCAAACTTTTGAAAAAGAGAAAATAAAATCTAATATGACAATATCATATTAGAATTTTAGACTTGAGGTAGAACAAAATTTTAACTAAACATAATAAAATATAGAAAGTCCGAAAAAACAATTATTGTATTTTAATACAAAAACTAAAACATTTTTGAAAATATTAATGGTATGAAAAAATGTTAATCTTACGGTCATATATTTTTCATCTTATAAAAATAAAATATAACCCCTAAAAATCTACTATACAATTTAAAAGGACTAAATGTATGCTAGGAATGATATATTATAAATTAATTATACTAAAAATTTGTATCTCGCTATCATATAATTTTTATAAAATAAAAAAATTTACAAAATTTGTCATTAGCCTTTGAAGGATAGGTTTTGTTGATAAGATTATGGATGGTTCCTCCACCCTACATGGTCATCCATTCGATGACATACACCTATGCCAGAAGATCGGCATGTTGTGAACTCTCGCAGCAAGAGACAAACACTCCGGTCTACCTGAAGAATTCAGTATCATTCAAGAATCCCATCAAGCTCTTCAGCTCTTCAAATCCAGTAGTCAGCCCTTCCCAATCTCGAAAGATGCGGCTTAAGTGTCGAGTATCCCGTTACGATTGCGATCAGATTTGCCAGTTCCATAGCCTACAGATCACCTTCCTTGCCTCCTCACGGAACCATCGTGACCACACGTACGTTCTCCCTGCCCCAGATCTCTCTGAGCATGTTGTTGTTCCACTATACTTCTCCAACCCTCTACATTTCTCTATCAGAAACAAGGAACTCGCAGTTCGCCAGAAGACGGTATTCGGCTACCCAATCACACTCACCTTCCGAAATGTTCTAGGTTTGCATTTTATCGATAACCCTCTGATTTTACGTACGCCGGGTTTCAAGAATCCACTCCCCAAGAGTCATTAGTTATAAGGGTCGCCTCGCACCTCACCCGAACATCTATTGGACTTATGAAGAGTATTGCCGTTGTAGAATTAGCCTTCAATCTCAAGATATAAATTTTTTTTGGAATTGAATGCCACCACACTATGACGGCATATGTCATAATCGGTCTATCCACACTCCGATTATGCCAATGGGTAATCTTTATGTTCAAGCTCCACTTAGAGCCCGCTGACTCCTGCAGATCGCCTAAGCCCTGTGAGCTTTACTCGTCCTAAACTCGAAACGGTCACCGCAGTGAATCTTCTTTTCAAGGACAACTCCTAGGTACTTGACACTATTAACAATCGCGACCTCCATTCTTTTCCTGTTGAACAAGCAGATCTCGGACTTTTCCGGATTCACAGTCAGTCCCCCTAGATCTCGCCCTGTCATATGATGAGGAGCACTCCTACACAAATAATTTTGATATTTTAACCCTTGAAACAAAAATTTAATTATATATTACTTTAAGGCTAAATAACTCACTAAGAACTTCATTTAGCGAAACTATTTACAATCAAAGTTTAGAATTTGAAGAAAATGTTAAGTCTTTAAAGTTTAATGAACAAATTTTGATTTAAAATAATACGATATTTTAGATTTTTAAGCTAACATATTTTTAAAATAAAAAAATATAAAAAAAATATTGTCATATGACAACCCTAACATTATAATATTTATGTGTAAAATTTTCTTGGCTTTATTTTGTCAAAAAATTTTTAAGCCGTATTCTCAGTTGTTGCTGTTTAAATATATAAAATATTATCTCTCAAAACTGTTTAAAGAAAATCATGACTCATATTTATTTCCTTGTATTTTATTTTATTTTTTTTCAAATTTTCATTTTCATAAACTGCAATTAATTTTCAGAGTTTCAGTGCTTTATTTGGCTGGCTACGAGTGTAGCATCATATTTCCCATAAGACTGCTAACATAAATAATTGCGTTATTACATAGACAACCATTTGGGACTTGTAAATAACTGCAATTATTTACCTGTTTTTCTACAAACATAAAATAAAACTAAATAAAAAGTAAAGCGGCAGAAAAAACAACACTTTTCGTCATATTTATCAGTTTTTTTAAGGACGGGAAAATATAAAAATATTTAAAGGGTTTTATAAAAACAGCAAGAAAAGTAAATGGAAATTTTAAATGACCTGGAAAGCGACTTTAATACAAATGTTTACTCAATTTAGGCTCCAAAAATATACAACACAATCGCGTGGATTTTTTTCGAGAACTTAACTGGGTATTTTAATTTATTGTTGCATATTTTTAGGAATTACATTTTATTTGCAAAGGCATGAAAGCTTTTGTCCTGGTAATGCGTGAAATCAGGCACGTTGCCAGAACTATGTTTTACCGGCCCAACAACAAAAACAACAAAAACAATACCTACAATTGTTTATCTCTTGTTGTTGTAATTGTTGCTGTTAGGCCGGTACAACATAGTTCTGGCTACGTGCCTGCATGAAATACATCAATATTGATTGATTATAGAATAATAAACATTTAAAGCAAAATTTTAGGATGAAGAAATTTTCGTTTTTGAAGCATACTTTTAGGGAGTTATATAATAAGCAACCCAAATATAGAGTATATAATATATAAAGTTATTATTATATATATATAATAATATATAAAGTTATTATTTCTTAAAATAATCAACGATTTTACATTATTTTGAACACTGGCAAATAAACTATCCAGATACGTTATATTAGGTTTCAATGAAAAGTGAAAAACATTTTTTTTCCTTTGGGGTAAAAATTAATTCCAAAGTTGTTCTAAACTTTTTTATTTAAAAATTTTATAAGCGAAGAACGCTTTAAAGCGTTCTCAACGTCTCACAGAGGGAGGGAAGTTAGAGGGATTTTTAAATTAATTTTTTAATCTTTTTTACATTTTTATATTGAAAAATATTATTTTGGGGGAGGAAATTTCCCATAAAAATAATGTCTTAACTCAATCACGGACATGCGAATTTTAATAAAATTTGACACAATGGATACGTTATACATGAGTAAAGAAATATATCAATTTTATTTAAATAAGTTGAAGTTTAGATTTATTTTCGTTTAATTTCGCAATTTGCTTAAAGCGAAATTGTTTACTACTTTTAAATTAATACCGGTACTATTGTTATTCTTAGTAAATAATTCCATTTTTAAAATTTTGGCCATGATTGCCTAAAATAAGCTACAATTTTATTTTTTATACCAAATATATAGTTTGATTGTTATTGCAAATATAGTACGAGCATGACTGGGGTAAACGTTAGATTATGCCGCTTAAAATATATGTATTGTTCATTTTTCTGTCCGCCTTCTATAATATATCCCAATTTCACATAGACCGGAGTAAGTCCATCAGAATAGTTTCCTTTAGAGTTTCTTTAAAAAATCCTTTTAAGTTTCCCTGAAGTATGCAATAGTTTCTAATTATTAATATACCCCTCAATGTATACACACTTACAAATTGTAGTCTTTTTCCTAAATATTTTCCCAGTTTTCTTAACCACGTGTCCATAAAGAGTAAATTTACCATTTAGATTACAATCTTAATCATTATTAATACTCATATTCAACTATTAAATTAACCATAAACCGGTAAGAAAAACATACAAAATAAAACAAATTTACCTAAACAAATATCATTGTCTGTAATACCTTGAGCCATAACTAAATCTAATTTTAAACATTAAAAAAAATATTTCAAAAACATACAAACCACTTTCTCAAACTGTATATTCCTATAGAGACAAGACAATGACCGTCATGTGCACCATATCGAAATTCTATTCAATTTTATGGGGTGTAAGAAATTAAAATCTCATCAGTAGGGCAACAAAAATAACAGCTTTAGAAACAATGTTTTAGGAACTTAAAAAAAGCTCGAAGAACATTAAAATAAGCGTTTTAAATATAAAAATAAACAGTTAATTTTAAAAACTAAACCGTTGAATTTCATTACTTTCTTATTTCAATTGTTACTACAAATAAAAGGTATGTAAAATGTTCCGTGGAGCTTCGTCGGTTTAACAAAGGGCCAAAAGAGAAATTGTTTTCCTTAGCTTTAAAGTTTAAAAGAACTTCATACTGATTAGTGCTGGTAAAGTATTGAATAGTGGGTATCGAGTATTGGTCTAATTTGTGGATACTCGATACTTAAAAGTAACTTAATATTTTCAGAGTTGTATTTTGGCTACAAAAAAAAAAACAAAACAAAAATGCGACTCCGCTAAAACATTTAGCATTGAAGTACAACTCTACTAGAAAACAAAATCAATGTTAAATTGTTTAAAGAAAAAAGTTCAAAATCTAAAGAAAGCATGGAATAGTTTGTAAAAAAGTTTAAAAATATAATTTTAAAATAGGAATAATAATAATAATTGGAAAATATTCATAAAATTTTTGAAAAAAAATTTAAAGAAATTTTAAATTTAAAACCCGTTAAAAGTATTGAGTATCCAAATTTAAAATATGGAGTGGTATCGAGTATTGAAAAGTAACCGAATTTACCAGCACTAAAAACAGCAAAAAACCCCTATTTTAAATAAAAAGAAAAGCAGAAATAAGCTTAATTTTTAAAGGAACTAGTCAAAAAGTAGCTACTATTTACAAAATTCGAAAACATCAATAAACAAAAAAAAAAAAAAACCTGTAACAAATATAGCTTAAAATAATCACAATTTCATAATCAGAACTTATATTAAGTCTAAATAGTTATATCCTTTCAAATAAAAAAAAACAATCTCTAGCTTATTTTGGTTGCCCTACTCATCAGAGAAGAGAAATAAAATCCTAACAAGCAAATATGAAAAGGTACTACATTAACATCCCTTCAAATTATGGTAAAAGACTTTATTTTATAAAGGACTTCATAGTAATTACTTTAGTTAGAAGTTGTCTACAAAATTTAAAAAGAGTAGTATGGAGTAAAACGAAATACATATTTTTTGCATATGAAAGTTTACGGGGGAAACGTGTCGAATATCTGTGACAGTCATATTATGCCCTAAAGCAGGGATGGCAAGACTTTGTTTCGTTGCGTGCCACAAAAATACAATTTTTTTGGAAAAATATGTCGCGTGTCACTTTAAAATTTCCTTCTGGAACATCTTTTTGCATAAACTTTAATGTTATGTTCATATTAATGTTTTTAGATCTAGTTATATTACATACTGTTTTCCACTTTTGTCCCATTTTCTGGCACTTTTTCACTTCTCCGATCATGAGATTTTGTTTTCATTGAAACAATTTGAACCTCTTTCAGTTTGATCCTCTTTCAATCTTTCAATGCCAAGAAATTTGTACAAAATCGTAATGGAATTTTAAAAATGCACTAAGAACTATACTAAAGCATTTTCCGTTGTTTTTCAGAAATAATGAATTGAATAATTGAATTCAGATTTGTAAATTGCATTTCAGAGAATAATAATTGAATTACACATTTATCAATTGTATTTCCTAAATTATCAATTGATGTTCATATTTATTAATTGAATTTAAGCAATTGCTAATTGTATTTTTGAGATTATAAATAATCCATTCCATCCCGGTATAAATTCTGAAATACAGTTGTTAAATCTGAAATACTGTTTATAATTTTTGAAATACAATTGATATAATTAAAGAGCATTTAATAGTATCTAAAATTTAGTTGATAATTTCTGAAATGCAATTAATAAATCTGAAATACAATTGAAGGGCTTATTGTGAAAACTTGTTAAGCCACATTTTGTTGTTTTATGGATTTTTGCTGTTTTCTAGACATCCATTGAATAATATTTAATAGAGGTCTTGATTAAACACTTATTGCAAGTGCCTAGAGTATAAACGTCCTGTAATAGTCATATTTTTATATTTTTAGCATTTTTTAACCTTTAAAAGGCAAAAAACGAAACTAAAAATAAATTGTGGCTTATCAAGTTTTTACAATAAGCCCTTCAATTGATAATTTCTGAAATAAAATTATAACTCTAGAAAACAATTGAAAATTGTGTATTTATCTTCTGAAATACTTTCGTAAATCTAATTTAAAACTTGTGGTTCCTTAATTTTTGAAAAACGTTTGTTTTTGTTTTTAATCTTCATTCTGTTAAAATTCACTCTTTTAATAATTTTAAAAGGTGATTTACAATTTTTATGAAACGTTTCACCATAATCGGTTTAAAAAAGATATTTTTATTGGCAATAAATATTTAAAACTCAAATAATTACTTCAACAGAATTGTTACTGGTTTTCTAATGAAATATATGTATTTTTTTTTTTTTTTATAATTACAAAACTCCGTGTGCCACCAAGAAGAACACTAGTGGCATGCGTGTCATAGTTTTGCCAGACCTGCCCTAACGCAATTACTTATAAAGACACCCATAATTTTTGCTACACATGTAGAAGGAAAACTATCGGGGTATAAGTTACCTTCCAACAAGAACTATGGGGGCGGAAATTTAGTATTCTAAATAAAAATTTTACTAAAATTGCTTGGGTAAGCATTGGTCCTAGACCTCTTCTATTTGTTGTAAATTTAACAGAATGAGGAGTCAAATGCCCTCAGAGTGTCTATTCAGTGACGGATTGAGCAGGTAAAATTTGCCATTGCTGTGCACATTAAGTTGTGTTAATTATATTGGAAGAGTTAGTTACGTGGCTGGGGAAACAAAGAGAAATAATTCTTTTACATGTTTAACCCTCAAACGGTACACAGGTGCAAATTCGCTCCCATGAACATCTCAAAACGATGTAACTTTTTATAGAAGTGCTTTCAATGTTAATTTGCCTGTATATAGGATTGGGAGAGGCTTAAGAAAGTTGAATAAGTGCGAATTCGCATCAGTTTGCGGTTTATGTGCGTCAGATGGTGGTCTATAAAAAATTAAAAAGTGCACTTAATAGCGATATATGCATTTTATACAAAATATGCAAAAAAAAATTCAAAAACAAATCGATGTCATATTGTTGAAAGTTCTTCGATTCGGAAAAGTATTTGGTCAACTTGTTTTTGGGCTACGGATTATAAATATGCAATTGCATAAAAGTAGCTGCCATGATGATTATTAAAAGTTAATTTCAACGAACTTGCTTTTAGATAATTTTCAGTGCTTCATCAACTTTTTAAGACAAAAAAAAAAAAAAAAACTATAACTTAATTAAAAATATTGAAAAAATGAAAAGAAATAAATGCATAATGTTCTTAATTTTCAATGCATATTTTTTAATTTTTATAAATATTTTATGTATGCAATTCCTAGCCCTAATGATCACATTATATTTTAAAAAAATTTAGTCGATTAAAATTTGTCGATTAAATTGCAAATAAACTTAAATAATATTGTCCCTAGGTAACTTAAGATTATGATCCATAGTACATTGAGATTTATTTAACATTTGCTAGTGATAGCAAATTTATAAGTATTTATCCCTAAAATTAAATCGATTAAAATTGTTGTTTAAATTGCAAATAAACTAAAACAAGATTTTCTTAAGTTTTCTTTAAGTAACTGTGATTCTGGCCCATTGTAAATAGAGTTTTATTTCACATTTTCTAAGCAACCAGTGGATCTATTTTTTGGCTAAGGACAAATATGCAAAATTTGTTCCCCCTTTTTTTTGGGAAATAAAATTGTTCATGTCAAACATTTGTTTAAATTTCCACACATTCATTCTACTACCAGGGGGGGTTGTTATTTTATACTTGTAAGCATACTTGTATTAGTAATTTTTCTACTATTGTTGTATATTTAAAAATTTTATTGATGTTGTTGTCGTCTATATTGCAGTTTTTATGCTATAAAAGCATATTTCCTTGTTTTTTGTTTTTTCTATGTATATTAAATGTTATTTGAGTGCTGATGATGATGATTTTTGCTATCTAAGCTGGATATTTTCTATGGTACTAACACTACTTTACCACTTCTTATATTTCCTCTTTTTTCATTACAATTGCTATATTTTTTTTAACCAATTGTTGTATGGGAGTCATTTCATGCCAAACCGAACGATTTTTTACATCACGGTTTTTGTTTCCTATGAAATTTGGATGTATACTTATTTTAAAAATATTTGATACGAAGTTAATGAAAAAAAAAAAAAAAACTTAAAGGAGGAGGCTTCGAAAGTGACAAAAAATACTCAGCAATGTTAAAAACTAAAACAAAAACTTTCAAATGTATGTATTTACAAAAATTTGAGTACAACTAAGGTTGTCAATTATTCGTGTTTTTATTTTGTTCGAATAAACGACCAAACAATTTTTGATCGACCGAACGAATAATTTTTAAAAATTGTTTTATTAATCGAACGAATAACGAATAAAAATAATTTTAAAATACATAAATAATTAGTGTATATTACCATAGTATCTCAACATTTTATGATGTTTCTCATCAATTTAAATACCTCAGCAATGCCAATTCTCAAATGCAATCATTTTAGACTATTGTAACGCCAAAAAATTTCTCAATCATACGCCCTTTGGGATTGTAATCTGGTGATGAAAAAAATACAGGTTTGAAAATCGTTAAAAAGTCCAATATAAACATCGGCGATTGTTTTAGTATATCGAACTGTTAATTTCTTAGTTTGGTTACCGTAGAAATTACATAAATGGAATTCACAGTTTAAGTACTAACGTGCTATCGTTGTAAAATAGCTAGCTGACGATAGATCAGTGGGCTAAAGCGCTCTGTCTAACATGTATTGCGAGTACATGTGGCATTAGAAATCAGTTTATCTATACCACGGTCAGTGATTGCACAGAAAATTTCATATTGATGCAATCGAACAAATAAAAACATAATAAATATTACATTATTCAAAAAAAAAAAAGAAAACAGGGTCACTGACGAAGGTTCAATACCAGAAACTGCGCAGTATGATTCAGAAAATTGAAAATTTACAATGTAGTTATAATTTTTAGAAAATACACTCATTCTTCTCTACCACGCCTTTCACTATATTTTATATTGTTTTGTGTAGTTTAACCAAGTCATGCTTTATTTAAACGATAGCACTTTATCTGTGAATTCCTTCATATTGTTGCCTTTAAAGTCAAATAATATATCTTTTTACCCATTATTAAGGAGTCTATATATTGGAAAACGATAATTAAATGTTTTAAAATTTGAGTTATTTCTTCAATAGAGTTTTGATTTTATTTTGTCCATTATAATTTTTTATATAAATTTTCTTAAAACTGGTCAATTTGGGAATAAGTTTATTGAAAGACAATTAATCGTCAAAATTTATTCGAATTATTCGTTATTTGAAAATCATGTATTTTTAAATTGTTCGTTCAAATTTTCGATTTTTTAGTTCGATTAAACGAATAATTTTTATTCGAGTGACAACCCTAAGTACAACCCCCTTAAAATTAGCTATTAACCATTAAAATCGGTCTACTACTTTTTAAAATGTTTCATTATTGTTATACATTTTAAACACATATAACACCTTTAAAAAATAATTTTTAATTATTTCCAAAAAATACATGTGAAATATTATTGAAATAAGAATACGTCTGAAAAATTTCAAAGTAAACAAAAATGGTGAGTTAAAAATTAGTTCGGTTTGATATGGAATGGATTCATGGTTGGAATATGTATATTTGTTTAGTTGATGGATTTTTGTGTATATATTTCTGCTTTGTTGGAATTTTTAATTTGATTTTCTCAACAACAAAATGTTTTTAATGTTTGTTACAGACACAAGTGGTTTTCTAGCCAGTTTGGCTTACTTCCTTGTCTATGGACGTATGCCCCCCTCCCTGATATGATATTAATAGAATTTTGAATAATAATTTTTTTTCATATCATAACATAATTGAATTGATAAAAAAAACTCCAAAACAGACAAAATTTGGTAGAATCGTTTTATTAAAAAGTTTTTTAAATTAAAATTGTATTTAACACAGCTTAGCATACATTTGGGAAATATATTATAATGAAAAATAAAGCCTACTTGTAGGCTAGTTTCAAATTTATACATTTTGTATTCTCATGGTCAGTTGTAGCATTTGTTAGGCATACTTTGAGGCTTAATAATTTTAGGACAAAAATATACTTTTATACTTTAGAGGATTTTGTTGAATTTCAACAAAAAACTCTCATCTGTGTTAATTTTCAAGACTTGTTCTAAATAATTATTTTAACAAAAACTTATTTAAACAAACAAAACTTTAAATTTCTCACACTTAAAATTTGAAGTCAAACATAAATATAAACAAAACATCCCTATCAAGTAAACTTTACTAAAAGAATCAACATTTGTCAGTTTATCTTTACTTCAAGTTTACTTTAGAGCAGGAAAGAAAAAAGTAAAATGAATGGCTCTAAATAAATAAAGTTTAGTTAAGAAGGATTGCTAACCTAAACAAAAAAAATTTATATAAATATATAGAAAAAAAAATACCAACAACATTTGGAGCTAACCTAGAGATATTAATGGCCCTTTAGTAAATGTCAAACAAAAACGTTACTTAATACGGGTAAACTAAAAAAAAAACAACTAGAAAATTACGAGCATACAAACTTGTTTTGAAAATATAAATACCATCAATAATGTCAACTGGGGAAATAAAGAAAAAAAAAAAAAACATGAAAATTAATAATAAATATAACACAAAAAAAAAATATTTCCAGGAAAAACAGTAAAAATTAAAATAGAGGGAGAGCTAAAGAGGTCATGGTGGTCGAATTGCACTGCATGCTACATTCAAGGAACTTCTGCTGTATATATTTGTAGTTTTTTGAGTTGTAATACAGTATCTTTACTTTTAAGTGAAGCAAACAGTCATTTGTAGAAGAAATTTTAGTTTAGACTACAATTGTAGTTCATTAAAAAAAAACAAACCACATTAAATTACTGTATTCTGATTTTACATTCATTTTATGCAGTAGTTTTTTTATTTAAAAAATAAAATAAATAAATGGTTGTTTATTTTTGCTACACACAGAAAAAATTTTAAAATCGATTGTTGTTCAACACCCAAAATATTCAGAAATTGAATGTAAATATCGTTGTACTAACAGAATTTATAAGTTGTTACCATTAAAATACAATTTTCAATTCGGTTGGCACTTTTTTCTCAGTGTGTACATATGAACCACAATTCATTTTTTAAACAGTTAAAAAACAAATGTCAATTTTAATTGAATTTACTGAAATGTAAGTCGTCCTTTCTTCAAGTAGAATTTCATTTGTTTTTAACTACATTTGCAGTGCTCTTTATCTACATAATACAGTACTTTTCGTTTACAGTCACATCGTTTATAGTCCATTTAGCTATATAGTCCATTTTTACACTTTTACTGTCATCTAAAATCAAATTGCATACAAAATATTTAGGATATAGTCCATTCACGATATAATCACATTTGGCTTATATGCCACTAAACTCTGGCTACTAAAAGTAAATTTATATGCAAATAATTTTAGTTATAGTCGCAATACAGAAAATTTCTAATATAATTGTGAAATCTTGAATTTTTTTCGGTTTAAAATTATTTAAAAATTTAAGGTGCTAAAACGAAAATTGGAACAAGGAAACTGAGCTGAATCGTTTCAAACATATTATATTCCAAATTTTCCACCTGTTATAATAATAAATAAATTGCATATAGTCACATTTTATGATGACTATCACAATTTATTCATAGGCAACAAAATGGCATATAAAAAAACTAGCGATATAGTCACATTAGCGATATAGTCCACAACTTGTGTGCAACTAAGAGATGTGACTATAAGCGAAAAGTACTGTATTTAAACTGTAGACAACAAGTTTAGAAACTATAAACAGAATAGGCACAGTCTCATATCTAGAGGTAAAAAAAGGTGGGTACCACAATGGAAGACCTTCCTTGTTGCAGCTAAAACACTAAAAACTAATATACAAGAGTTCTATTTTTCTTAGAAAGTAAAATTCAAATAATTCGAGATCACCAATTAAAAAAAAAAACAGATTGATAAAAAAAATTTAAAGTGGGATTTTTTTGTTTAAAATTGAGAAAAAGTTCAAGGTAATCTATATTTGTTACCATAAAATATACCAAAGTTCCTTTCTCTTTGGTAAAAAGTAAAAACTTCGAGATCATAAATTTTTAGAAGAAAAAAATTTTTGATAAAAAACTTTTTGGAAAAAAAATTAAAAGTGGCATTTTTAGTTTCAAATTAGGAATAATGCCAGATAGCCCATATTTTTTTTTATCACATAATATACAAAAGCTCACGAGATCACCCAGTTTTGATATAACATTTTCGGAAAAAATACTTAAAAGCGATTTTTTAGTTCAAAATTTAAAAAACAAAAAACTCAGAAGCTCACTTTCAGAAGATAAATTTTTTAAGTCTGCTATTTCAAACATTTTACAAAGTCTTAAGACAATTGATGAATCAAAGTGTAGCGGTATAGGGTATAAATATTCCCAGGAAGAATCAAAAAAAAAAAATACCGCAGCTGAAAAATTAATAACAAGGATTTGCAAAAAAACAAAACAACTAAACAATCAGAGATTTTATTTGTCATACGTTCATGTCCCTCCACCTCCCTGTCAAACATTAGAAAAATTATAAAAAATATTGAATACATATGAAAAACAAACTAAATACACAGTCAAAGTTACTAGAAAAAAAACTATCCTATGTAAACTAACATGTAATCCTAGAATATACAATATACACATTAGGCTGTCCCTTAAATTCGATCAATACACATTCCAGTTTTATGGCAAATGCTTCCAAAAACGTTCGAAAAATGTAGCCCGTGCCAAAGTTTGGCCGAAAATTAGTTTTTGAGATTTGTTCTCAACCTATTTTGGCCTATATCGCCTAAAGTAAGAACAAGCGGTATATTTTAATTGCAAAAAAACCTTTGGTAATATAATTAAAAATATTCGGATATGGAATTCTGACTTCATCGGATATCATAAACACACTTTACACTGGAATCAAAAATTATGGACAATTTTGATAAAAATGCTAAAACGTTTTTTTTTACAATTAATTTCAGAGATTTTTTAAAATGCCTAATTAGAGATGTCCATTGTTATTTATGTGAAAATTTTAACGTTTTCATCAAAGTTTGCATAAATTTCGAAAAATTATCACTTAGGTTTGATTTGACTATAAATATATTTAACCGTTTGTAGCCTGGATACAAAAAATACCCATAATATATATGGGTGGTTCTGATATTACGGGCCAATTTCAACACCTTTTATGGCATTAAAGTTTTTTTTTTGCCGAACTTAGTATTTCAGATACGTGGCCTTAAAACGTTTAAGAAATGATGATTTAAGTACACTTAGTATATAATGTAGGTAAACCCCACTGCAAATGTAGTTAAAAACAAATTAAATTTCACTAGAAAAAAGAACGACTTACATTTCAGTAAATTTAACTTACATTGTCATTTGTTTTTTACTGTTCAAAAAACTCTATAAAATATCACTTAGAATATTATGTAGGTAAACCCCACTGCAAATGTAGTTAAAAACAAATGAAATTTCACTAGAAAAAATGACGACTTACATTTTAGTAAATTTAACTAACATAGTCATTTGTTTTTTGCTGTTCAAAAAATTGTAGTTAAAATGAACCACATATGTAGTAAAAAATAAATAAAGAGCTATTTGTTTTAAAATTTAAATAAAAAGAAAACTACTGATATAATATTAATGTAAAATCATAATACAGTAATTTGAAGTGGTTTGTTTTTTAAATAAACTACAATTGTAGTCAAAACTAAAATTTCTTCTACAAATTTCTGGGGTTTCACTTAAAAATAAATATACTGTATTACAACTCAAACAACTACAAAATTTTACAGCAGAAGTTCCTGGAGTGTACTTTAAAAAAGTACACTCCAGGAATATGACATGAATTGCTAGTTGATATCAAAAATAAACTTAGAAAATGTTCACATAATTAGAAAAGTATTATACTTTTTTTAAAAAAAACGACACAGGGGAATGATTAACGTGCGAAAGCTCATCATGAAAGACAAACCGAGTACGACTTTTTTCAAATTTGGATTATTTGCAAATCATCAATGGTTTCAAAATTTGAATTTTAGCGAGTATACGATTTTGCAGGGGACCAAAAATAATCATTCAGTAAAATATTAATATATAAAAAATTATAAACATTAATAGAAAAAAAAAAATCATTTAATATTATTTTTAACTTTACACTAATTTAATGAATTAATAATTTAGTGTGGCCGTACACCAGAAAAAATGCCCGCTAAGTAAGCATTTTTGTGATATCTATAATTTTCTTGTGGCAACAAGTTTAAAAACAATTTTCAAAACTACTTAAAAGGTCCACATTATTGAATGTGTGGACTAAAGTGGACCTAAATTAAAAACACTCTAAAAGCATAAACCATTTTTAGAAAATGAAGTAAAATACACAAAAGTTTTTTATTTAAATTAAAATTTATTTTAATTTTGTTTATTAAAACGCTTTATGTATTGTCGAAAACTGCTTAAGGGTATACCATATGCTGTCGCGGATCCAGGGGGAGGAAAAAATCGCACATTTCCTACCCCAAAATGAATTTTTTCAATACAAATATATAAGAAATACTAGAAACTTTTGTAAAAACACTTTAACACTTTGAAATTGCAAATAAAACCAAGAAAAAGGTGTAAATTCAAGTCAAAACTTGTTTAAACTAGTGATAGCCTGAACTAAACTCAGTGACAGTTTTGACAACTACACAAAAAACAAGGAAAAGTCCACTTAACGCAATAGGCCGCAATTGGGAACATTCCCTTACAAAGCTTACGAACAAGCAAAATTCTTTACCAATCTTACCAATCTTTCTTTTGAAGGTGAAAAAGGTGGGCTCAACAATAGATCCAATTTCCTTTTTCGCCTTTATTTCAAAAAAACTGTATAAAAATGGGTATTTAAATAAAGGTATTTTAAAGAGCTATCTAACGATTTACCAAACAAACGTTTAAGGGGTAAATGTTTAGTTGTTCTTCCTGAGGCTATTTTGTACCCCACCTGTTTAACCTTTACAAGTACGAAAAGAAAATTTTCAATAAAAAAAATAAATTTCTTCCATTTGGAACCATTTGCAAATCCTTTCCTAAGAGACGCCCTAATACACATGCAAAAAATATTTCCTATACATCATCCTTGTATACAAGGTATTTACGAAATTAGGTTTGTAGGTTTTTAGGGGTGTTTAGAAAAATACCATGTGAAATTTATAATGTGGGTGATATAGTTAGTTTTTCTTTTTTTTCTTAAACTTTAACTTAAACCTAACAAACGCTAATGTTCCCATAATTTGAATGTTGTTGATAATTCCCCCTTTTGTTTATATAAATAATGGTGGGAATTTTAGCATTATTTTGCCAGATATTAATGAAAAGTAAAAAAAAGAAACTTAAAGATTGGTATTTAAAACAACTATTCATAATTCCTAGAGCCAATGTAGACAATGCTTTTTTATCATGATTTTATTGCATCCAAATCTTGTTTGTGGGGGAATGATGTAGAGAAGCCCTTCGCCTACAAACAAGATTTGCAGTAAAATTATTAAGAAAAACATCGTCTGAATTGGCTTTTAAAAAATAAACTTTTTTTCTTTTCTTAAGAGTAGCCAATACACTCATAAAAAAAGTTAGTTCAAAAGTCTGTTAAACGGGTTCCAACTCAATTGAACTGATTTGTACATATCCATTTAACAGCTTTTCTGCCAAATTATTATTATTAATATTTGATACCTAAAATTTAGGTCACGTATATTCAGTAGAGCGTAACTCTTAACTACCTTAAAAATTCTGCTGTAGTAAATTTAGGTACTTTTATCTGTTATCGCTGCTGAATTTTCAAGTATTTGTACGAACTTTTGTTATGAGTGTACATTTAAAAAAAATTTAACTTTCAAATAGTGTACTATATTTTAAGGAACTCTTTAAACATTTTATTAAAAGACACTAAAATTTCTGTAAATATTTAACAAAACCAGCAGGATGTTCATTTTGTTAAAAAAAAAATCATATAAATTATTTACAAGTACTCAAAAAAGTATTTTATATTTCCTGGTATATTGAGCTCTTCCTTAAGTTATACTACAATATATTTACTAAAAGAAAAAACTGAAAAGAAAAAGTGCAGTTTTGTGCTGTCATGTTAAATATAAGAGTTCTGTTGCATTAAACTGTCACTACTGTGAATGAATAGTGTATTTGTTCTGAAAGAACAGAGTACAGAGATCCCCTAGAATTGCCTTTTCAGACAGAAAAAAAAAGAAACAGCATAAAGCAATAATTGCAAATATAAATACTAGCGAAACGTTAATAAAAACTTATGATTTTTTTTTTATTAAAATTATTTGTTTAAATAACGCACTTTAGCAAAGAATATTTAAAAAGAAAGTAGCTTAAACAAGTAAAAGCAAACTAAAAATAATCATAAAACGTTGCCTAGTTATAGGAGTTACACATTTTAAATTTATTTTTAGCATACATTAACGAAATTTCTTGAAGAATGTTGCATAATTTAAGAAGAAGTTAAAAACGTCCTTAAACTTTTTGTAGCTTAATAATTTTCTTATAATGAATATACCCAAAATAAAAATTCAGAATTGAAATGAAAATACTTTTTAGCTCAACATCTTACATTTACATTTCTATCACAACATTACCAAATGAAAATATCCGATTATAAGAAAACTTGGATATGCTCAAGAAACGAAATTTATTATTTCGCCGTTTTGTTCATCTTTGCTGTTCTAGAGGGAAAAATGGTGACAAATAATTTTCGCTAAAAGTGATTTTTTGTGTTTTGTAGTTTTGTTTTGTCAAAATATGTGCTGGTAAAAATTTGTATAAACACATTTGTTACTTCAACAAATTTGGTGCTTTTAAAATATCTTCAATTGAATTAATTTGTTGTAATGTCTATTGGATCCGCTAACATCAGATATCTAATTCGTAATCAACTGCCATTAAAACTTTCCGAGATAATATTTGAAACAAACACTTGCCGCAGTTTTGGCTCCGCCATTTAAAATTTTAAAATTTGATTTCCGATTTGTATTCATCGACCCCTAAAAATTTCAGACAAAATATTTCATACGAATTTGATGACCTTTTAACAAAATCATTCACCATTTTGAATTTTGCAAAGTCAATTTCAGATTCGTATTCAGTTACCCTTAAAACTTTGCCTTTAATATACAACAAAACCGATCACATTTAAAAAAATCTTCCCCCCATATTAGATCTCAATTTTGAAAATCAAATGTCAGATTAGTGTTCAGCGATTACCATTTTCAATAAAATTCTGAAGCTATTTGAAAACATCCGCCATATTGCATCTGCCATTTTGAATTATAAATATCTGATATCGGATTTGAGTTTAGCGACCCCATAAACCCCGGAATACTAACATTCAAGCCGATTTCGTCACTCCTTAACACGTTGTAAAGCGTCTCTCAAAGTAGTACCCTCAACTCGCGCTTCCATGTTGACTGAACCATCAGTACCTCCATATTGCGCAACTCGTTTTTTGAAAGTAGAGATACTCACATCAATTTTAAGCCATAAAAATCTCATTCACAAAGAATGTCCTATGTAACTATTTATGTGCGAATAATATCATTTAAATCAGATTTAGGACTCATACACTCAGGGCACTTTTACTTTAAAACTACGTAGTTGTTTGGGTAGTAATACAGTTTCTTTATTTTTAATGTAAATGTCAGTCATTTGTATAACAAATTAAATTCTTTACTAACCTTGTAGTTCATTTAAAAAAACAAACCACATCAAATTACTGTTTTACGATTTTACATTAGTTTTTTAAAGTTGTTTTTTGTTCTTTAAAAAAATACAAAAGAAATGTTTGTTTATTTTTTACTACATTTGTGGTTCATTTTTTGAACATTACAAAAACAAATGACAATGTTAGTTGCATTTACTGAAATGTAAGTCTTCCTTTCTTTAAGTCAAATTTCATTGTTTTTACATACATTTGCAGTGGTATTTACCTACATAAGTTTTTTTATTTGAATAAAGTTGAAAAAATGCCAAGCGAGAAAGAAAACGAGTCAGAAAATTAAAGTCTGAGTTTGGGTCAGAAATTTTAATGTTTTTAATTAGAATCGGTAAGAAATTTGCATTTTGTTTAATGTTAAGTGTATTTATGAGAAAATCGGGATGAATTTAAAAATATAAATATAGATCGAAAAATTATAGATATATAATAAATATTATTATTTTTATAAAGTTCTTTATATCAAATATGTGTACAAAAATGCCTTTACTTAAACGCCTTTCTCTCATATATCATTTTCGGTAATTATTAAACTATACCTTAAATTTCCAGAACGTATCGAACTACATTTAATATACAAACTTTTTTGAAATTCTAACATTTAAAAAAAACTCCATTTGATTTGGATCAAAAGCGCGCCTATTTACCATATATCATTTCATTAATTCATTAATGAAGTTCATTTCCCTCGTTCAAAATATCTCAATTTTCTACCCCTTAAACCCCAAAGACGTTTCCAATGATGAGTCATTTCGTTTGAGATATTCAAATTTGATCAAAATCGGAGATTTTAAAAATGGGATGATTTCCTCTATTTCCTCTATTTTCAGTTTATTCCAACATTTTTTCCTATTTTGAGTTCATTCGTTTTTTTGCTATTTCTAGTCATAAAGTTACAATTTTTTTATATATTTTTTTTTCTAAAACTTGTCATGTCTAGCACACATTTTTCTTTACTTTGCCAAAAAAATATAATTATTGTGCACTGAACCTTAAAATAACATTGTTTAGAAAAAAAACATAAATATTTCCTTTAACCCACTAATAACAACTAATGCACAAAGAACAAGAACAAGAAAAAAGTGAAAACATTTTATTGCGGTCATAAATCATAAAGTCACACGACGATAATCACAAGGATTACCGTATGTCAGAATTCTTTAGCTGCCACAAAAACATTTCCAAACACTGCACGACTACTGGCTACAAAATTCCATACATTAAAAATTACAAACAATTTTTAGACGTTATTGAGCTAATGAGTACAAAATTATTTTTTACTACAGCCAAAAGAAAGGGGCTTGTTTTATGAGAACCCCAGCTGAGACATACTTAACTCGCCAACAACAAGAATAACGAAAAAAACGACGAAATTTTATATAAACGCGTGTCATTTGCCAACTAAAGTTAGGGGTTCATTGCAGTCATTAGACAAACATAGAAAAATAATACTATTTAATGCAGTTTTCCCAATAACGCGATTGTCATAAAAACAGAATTTTTTAAATGTGCATGTAAAGAAATGATGTATTTTTGAAATTTTTAATAGATGGAACATATTTTCAACCCTCTGTACTTACATTGCACTTGACTGTTAACAGCTTAGCGCCTTTTGTCAGAAACAATACCCCAAAAAAGGATATAACACATTTTATAGTAGAACTATGCGTACGTTCGTTAAAACGGAATTTTTGTGTTATAAAAATTACACTACTCGACAGCCTTTGAAACAAATCTTTTTTAATAGACCTTTGTAAGCTGGCTCCAAATCTGAAAAAAAAAATCGCATTTGCAGTTTTTGAAAAATCGCGATTTTTATATTAACATCATTCGGGCCCATTTTTTCCCCAATTTTTCAAAATTTTACCGAAAAATCATGAATTTTTTTTTAAATAAATAAATTTACACATTTAATTTGAGTATAATCATGTCGGTGTTTGTATCAGGATATTGCAAGGAAGTTGAAAATTTTACGTTTTTACTTTTATCCTTAGAACTTTATTAAGTTAAAGACCACTGCAAATGTAGTTAAAAACAAATTAAATTTCACTTAAAAAAGGGCGACTTACATTTCACTAAATTCAACTAAAATTTGTCATTTGGTTTTTTACCGTCGATAAAATCAGCCACAAATACGGTAAAGAACTGACTACCCGACGAAAAAAGTTTATATATAGTCATATGTAGCTTGTTATATTTTATGTTAGATAAAAGTTTATGTTTTTTATCTCTTCTTATATACTTGATATGAGATCATATGTAATTTAATATATAATAATATATATAATAATATATAGGAATATATGATACAATAAAATCAAACAAATTCTTCACTTTTATATATAAGTATCAGAAAAGGCAAAAAAGCTATATTCAATGTATTTAAATTAAACAAATATTGTCAAAAAAAGCAGAAGTAAAAACTTACAAAAGCTGCACAGAAAACAAAGTTCAAAGTTAATAAATTAAATAATGTTCATCATTTTAAGTCAGAAAATTTTTAAAAACCAATTATAATCCCAAAATCTTAAGAATCTTTGAAAATTACAAAAAAGTAAAAAATCAAAGAAAAGAAAAGAGTTATTAGCCTTTTCTGATAATTAAATATAACCTTATATGGTATGGCACATATTTGTCAAATTTCAAAGTACATCTAATTTTAAAATCCTTTGATTTTTATTTAAATTTTCATTATTATTTGAAATGTTAAACAAAATATTAGTGCGGATTTCCAAACAATTTTAAAGGATTTTATGAAGTTATTTCAAGTTGTATCAAATTGTATATAACTTGTTTAAATTAGATAGACCAATTTTTCAGATCGAATTATATCAGGAGAGATCCCATGGGATCGCATGAGATAAGGCTATTTATGCTATTATTTGGGTCAACTGTGATATGAAGTGATATGAAATTATATATACTGTTATAATTATATAGACTATATATGCTTATATATACCCGTATCTTAACTTTTTCATCGGTTAACGTGTATATGTTTTATATTTTTTAAATAAAAACAAAACACTGATAAAATTAATGTTAATTCATAGTACAGTAATTCGATGTGGTTTGTTTTTTTAGATGAACTACAAATGTAGTCAAAACTGAAAATTCTTCTACAAATGCCTGCTTTTTCATTTATAATAAAATATACTGTATTACTACTCAAACACTTATAAATATTTACAGCAGAAGTTTTCTGAGTATATGCTAAAAAATTTAAAATTTTATTTGTGTGCTTAAATTATGAATAAATTTTTCGAATGAATAAATTTTTGTATTAAAATTGCAAATCCATTGAAAATGGCCTAAAAAAACTTTAAATATTACCTAATTTTCTATATGTTTTAAATACCGAAGTAAAAAAATATCTTCACATAAAAATATATTATTAACATTACTTCTGAATAATTTTCAACTTTTCGCAGAATCTGCCTATTTAATACATATTTTCTAAATCTGAAATTTTTTTTCTCATTTATAGTTTTAAATTTTTTTGTAAAAAATTTTCTTCTTTTCTTAATATTTCAAGACATTTACAGTGGATTTTCAATTTTGATACAAAAATAAGTTGTATAGTATAGTTTACGCATAGTAATCAAATTTAAAAATTTTTTTAGCAAACATAAAATGTTTAAGGTTAAACCTAACCAGGCATAATTTTCAAATGCCTCTTTGCAATACCGGTAAGATAACCATAAACCAACAACGTGATTATACACTTAGAATACCATGTAGGTAAAGACAACTGCATATGTAGTTAAAAACAAATGAAATTTCACTTAAAGAAAGGACGACTTACATTTCAGTAAATTCAACTAACATTGTCATTTGTTTTTTAATGTTTAAAAAATGACTAACAATTGTAGTAAAAATTAACCATATGTTAGTAAAAAATAAACAAACATTTACTTTTTTTTATTTATTTAAATAACAAAAAACATTTGCAAAAAATTAATGTAAAATCATAAAACAGTCATTTGATGTGGTTTGTTTTTTAAATGAACTACAAGGTTAGTAAAAAATTTAATTTGTTCTACAAATGACTGACATTTACATTAAAAATAATGAAACTGTATTACAACCCAAACAAGACAGCTTCTGCAAAACATTGAAATTTGTTGAGTAGTGTTATTTGTCAAAATTTTGTAGTCTATGTTTTTGAACATTTTTATAGAGGTTTTCTTTTTGGTATTATTTATTATTATGGGTAGTGTTTTTGTAAGTGAATTCACAGTGAGGGTGTTGTTTAGAACTAATTTAAAATTTGCACGCTTCATATGAGCTGCTGCTTCTGCTACTTCCGGCTTTAAAAAAAAAAAAAAATTTTTATAAACAACTTTTAGAAAATTTTATTGTCGTTGATGTTTCAAAGGGTGTTTTCTTATGATCTTTGCTTGGCAACCGTATCATGTTGTGGTGTGTACAACACGTGACAATTAGATTTTATGTTAAAAAAAATATCTTAACTATTATCAAAAATATCCAGGCAGCATTGGAAAGGCATTAGTAAAATATATTAAATATTAAGTACTCAATCAATAATTTTTGACAAACACTTTTAAAGGTTTCAATTGCTAAAATAATCCAATAAAAAAGTAGACCGATTACAATAAAATCGACATGTGAACTACAACAGAAAACGTGTTTTAAAGAAAGTATTCTAAGTTAAGGTTGATTACTAAGAAGACAAGAATGGAGCAAAATTGATTATTAATAGGTTTTTTGTTAAAGTTCTGCCTATTATATAGGTTCTAAGCTTTTCTAAAACTTCGGGTTCTGATGAGATCTTTAGCCAGATCGAAATACTAGTATCAACCTAGCTAATATGTTTGATTTGCTTTATTTTTGTAAATATACGGAGGTTGAAAGCTCGTTATAAATTGAAAATAACATAAAAATAATCTCGATGTATATAAAAACAAAAAACTAATATAACTGTAAAAAAATATTACTTGAGCCAGAGTACACACTAAAAATTTTTTATATAAATAGAACATTTTTGGTCTTCAAAGTTTAGTAACGTCATGATGCTTGTTAGGAAAAGACCTAACCACGTGGTTGATTACTAAGAAGACAAGAATGGAGCAAAATTGATTATTAATAGGTTTTTTGTTAAAGTTCTGCCTATTATATAGGTTCTAGCTTTTCTAAAACTTCGGGTTCTGATGAGATCTTTAGCCAGATCGAAATACTAGTATCAACCTAGCTAATATGTTTGATTTGCTTTATTTTTGTAAATATACGGAGGTTGAAAGCTCGTTATAAATTGAAAATAACATAAAAATAATCTCGATGTATATAAAAACAAAAAACTAATATAACTGTAAAAAATATTACTTGAGCCAGAGTACACACTAAAAATTTTTTATATAAATAGAACATTTTTGGTCTTCAAAGTTTAGTAACGTCATGATGCTTGTTAGGAAAAGACCTAACCACGTGGTTGATTACTAAGAAGACAAGAATGGAGCAAAATTGATTATTAATAGGTTTTTTGTTAAAGTTCTGCCTATTATATAGGTTCTAGCTTTTCTAAAACTTCGGGTTCTGATGAGATCTTTAGCCAGATCGAAATACTAGTATCAACCTAGCTAATATGTTTGATTTGCTTTATTTTGTAAATATACGGAGGTTGAAAGCTCGTTATAAATTGAAAATAACATAAAAATAATCTCGATGTATATAAAAACAAAAAACTAATATAACTGTAAAAAAAATATTACTTGAGCCAGAGTACACACTAAAAATTTTTATATAAATAGAACATTTTTGGTCTTCAAAGTTTAGTAACGTCATGATGCTTGTTAGGAAAAGACCTAACCACGTGGTTGATTACTAAGAAGACAAGAATGGAGCAAAATTGATTATTAATAGGTTTTTTGTTAAAGTTCTGCCTATTATATAGGTTCTAGCTTTCTAAAACTTCGGGTTCTGATGAGATCTTTAGCCAGATCGAAATACTAGTATCAACCTAGCTAATATGTTTGATTTGCTTTATTTTTGTAAATATACGGAGGTTGAAAGCTCGTTATAAATTGAAAATAACATAAAAATAATCTCGATGTATATAAAAACAAAAAACTAATATAACTGTAAAAAATATTACTTGAGCCAGAGTACACACTAAAAATTTTTTATATAAATAGAACATTTTTGGTCTTCAAAGTTTAGTAACGTCATGATGCTTGTTAGGAAAAGACCTAACCACGTGGTTGATTACTAAGAAGACAAGAATGGAGCAAAATTGATTATTAATAGGTTTTTTGTTAAAGTTCTGCCTATTATATAGGTTCTAGCTTTTCTAAAACTTCGGGTTCTGATGAGATCTTTAGCCAGATCGAAATACTAGTATCAACCTAGCTAATATGTTTGATTTGCTTTATTTTTGTAAATATACGGAGGTTGAAAGCTCGTTATAAATTGAAAATAACATAAAAATAATCTCGATGTATATAAAAACAAAAAACTAATATAACTGTAAAAAATATTACTTGAGCCAGAGTACACACTAAAAATTTTTTATATAAATAGAACATTTTTGGTCTTCAAAGTTTAGTAACGTCATGATGCTTGTTAGGAAAAGACCTAACCACGTGGTTGATTACTAAGAAGACAAGAATGGAGCAAAATTGATTATTAATAGGTTTTTTGTTAAAGTTCTGCCTATTATATAGGTTCTAGCTTTTCTAAAACTTCGGGTTCTGATGAGATCTTTAGCCAGATCGAAATACTAGTATCAACCTAGCTAATATGTTTGATTTGCTTTATTTTTGTAAATATACGGAGGTTGAAAGCTCGTTATAAATTGAAAATAACATAAAAATAATCTCGATGTATATAAAAACAAAAAACTAATATAACTGTTAAGCTCTTTAATTTCGATTAATTATGACAACATTTAAATTTTCAAGGAATTATAAAGAAAACCTCCAACCGAACTCAAATTTCACACAATTACGCCTAAAGCCGAGGTCAAAAAATGCTTTTACATGCTCCTCCTAATAAACGCTCTTTCTGTCTTTTCAATCCAATATACTCTATTTATATGGCAGCAAAATTTGTCATTCATATTCCTTCAATCATAGGTCCATCCTTGTGGAGGTTGGGCGCAAAAGGCAGATTATGACGCCAAACTCGATCAGGACCTTAGTACAATCTCTTACAAGGGAACTTAAAGGGAAATCTGGAGGAAATCCCAAACAATGGTTATAACTAATATTGTATTATAAATACATTGTTTAGTTTGGAAAGCATGTGTATTGCCAGTATAACCCGGAAATTTTTTTGCCTGTATTGTTTTTTTTCACCAATATTACAACAATTCAGTGGCATTATCTTTTTTAATATTTTAGTATATTTTAGACATTCAATCATCAATTATTTATGTAAAAGACTAATAATAGATTGGGTTGCTGGTTTTAAAAAGTTGTGTTTTTTGAAAATATTTCATAAAATTAATTGAATTTATTTTGTTTGGAAAGCACCAACATTTTTTTAAATTCCAGCGTTGTGCCAACGGTGACAAGTTCGTTCCAAGCAACATTTGAGTAACACGACAATACTGTTAAAATTGTTAATCCCGCGTTCTGCCAACGCATAACCGTCCGTCGCCGGCGCTTTACCAGTACTGTGTCGATTGCATTTTTCTTCCTGCGAAGTTTAGTTTAAATACAAGAAAACATTTAACGCTTGTCATGGAAATCCTCCATCGCCTATAGCTTAAATTTTAATGTAATGCACTTGTTTAAAATTCACCTGTTCTCTTTAATTAAAATTTTTATTTTGCTTTTAAAAAATGTTTTCCGTTTCACAAAAAAAAATATATTAAATAATGATAACCATTAATTTTTACCTTCATTTCATTTACTATTATATTTTTTTTACCTACATTTAATTATGCTTAACAGCCTCAAAGTAGGCTTCATATTTCACTTGTTCACTCTCCCTACAATTCTTGTTCATTATAATATGCAGTTTATAAACTCATTATATTAAAATTATCTCTACATTAATTGCATTTATGTAAAATATTTTTCCAACTCATCTTTTAGCATACGTATCGCATATCACAGTGAATATATATAAATATTTTTTTTTTTGAAAAATGTTTTCCATTCAATATGTTTTTAACTCCCCGTAGGCAGATTTAATTTCATTTTGCTGATGGATTTTTAATTTTAATAATATTTTCTTGTTTTTTGGGGAGAAAATGTAAATATAGTCTTCTGTTTTTATTGAAAGATTGGACAGGAATATTTACTATAGTATTTAAAAATTGGTAAAAGATTGTTATTTAATGATGGATATACGAGGGTGGTCGCAAAATTAGCCGACCTTACAAAGAAAACACAAAAAGTTTGGGAATTTTTCTTTTATTTCTCAACATAATCTCCTTTAAGCTTTATACACTTTTCGCAGCGATATTCAATAGCTTCGATACCCTGTTTATAGTAAGAACTGTCTAGCTCCTAAAATAACCATCAACCGCTGACTCCACATTTTCATTGTTGGTAAATAGTTTATTACCGAGAAATCTTTTCAAGTTAGGAGGTAGAAAATAATCTGAGGGAACTAATTTTGCCGATAAAGTGCGTACGAGCAATTCGAACCTTACTTCATTAATTTTTTCCCATCGCAATAGTGGATGTCTGCAATAGTGGATGTGGTTCTATTGTGAGCAAACGCGGTACCCATCTTGCTCACAGCTTTCTCATCTCCAAATTTTCGGTGAATATGCTATGTATAGCACTTTTTGAAATGCCTATAATTTCAGGCAGCTCATGCAGCTTCAGCCGACGATCATACAATATCATTTTGTGGATTTTCATAATCTTTTTTGGCGTGGACAAATTAATTGGTCGACCACTACAGTGTTTGTATTGGCAGTTTGTACGGCCTCGTTTAAACTCTTCCACCCAGTATTGTATAGTCTTAAACGTAGGAGCATACTCCACTTAAGTAGATACTAGATCGACCTTTTAAATGTAAGTATTGAATTACATAACGGTGAACAATCTTTTCCATGTTTACAAATTCACTTAAGTCATTTATTTTTGATGGCTCTAAAAAAATACTAAACAATGTGGCGCCTTGAAACTTAAAACGTATGTTTTCTAAGGTTGCCACTTTTCAACAAAGTAATTTTTATCAAACTACTGCCGCCATCTATACATCAGGTGGGCTAATTTTGGGACCGCCCTCGTATGTATTTAACTTTTAGTTGAAGTTGGCACAGAGGAGGGATATTTAAATAACCTAAGAGATTGATTAATATGGCCATAAAAGCGGTCACTTTTAGTTGAAGTTGGCATAGAGGAGGGATATTTACCTTTGTGACATGTCGTGAAACAATTCTAGGCCATGTCACAAAACTGGTCCTTTTTGGGAGAGTTCGATGCCATATCCTTATTTTGAGGAGATTTCAGTGGTTTGCCCTATGTTGTAATTATGAAAAAATTATAAAAATGGAAAATAGTTAAAAATAAACTTTTTTTTTTATTACTAATTTCATTAAAAAACATTGATTAAGCCTTTCGTATATTATATGAATTAGACTTTTCAGTGAATAACTTACATTTCTTCTTTTCTTTTATATTTTCTTTATGACAATATCTTTGTCACTTAACATTTTCTTATTTAATGGTTTAAAATTTTAGCTTTTAAGTTAAAATTTGTCAAACACTATTATTGCCATTTATTTACACACTTTAAAAGGAATATTTGATACTTTGACACCCTTTTGTGCTTTGTGCAATGAACATCAATCAATATTACCACCATCATTATCAGTGATGCTGCTGCTGCTGCTGGTCTATACACTCAAAATGCTAAGTATCATTATCACTTTGGTAACATAATAGTAAACATTTATGTCAATTGCATAACACACCCACTTTTGACTACTCCAACCACTCACTTACTCACTGGCACCGATGCCATTGATGCCAAGCTAACAAGTAAAATGGTTAGTTATTGGAGCTAAAACTACGGCATCAGTAACATATCATCAGCAATTTTCTTTACAATAAAGCAGAATGTAGTAGCAGCAGCAACAATTGCTAACAAAGTAACTTTTACTTAAAAGCTTTTTTTTTTTTTGCATGTGAGATAGAAACGAAAAAAACATCTTTGAAACACTAAATGGCAATTGTAAATTTCCATCAAAACAAATTTTAATTCAATTTTTGTTATTTTTTTGTATTCCTATTCTAGCCATAAGAAACATAAAACGTTTATGTTTTTTGAAGAAAATTTCTGAAAAAAATAATAGAAAAATTATGTTTAAAAGGAGGGGGTTGGGTTAAAACACAGCTGTGCAAAAATAATATTTGATAATAAAAAAAACTAGACTTTATTGAGTAGTTCCTTTTGTATTTTGGGTGTAAGCCACTCGGGACTCGAAAGGTTTTCACATGTGCACTAATGTTTGAGCAAGAAAACGTGTTGTTCGGATGGTTTCGACAAATGTTGACAATAAATAACAAGTCACTGGGAGTATTGAAACAAATTTATCTTTTACTCCAAAAAAAAAAAAAAAAAAAAATAGATGAGGAAAGTGCTCATACAATCACATACAACCGTCAACAGACGAAAGAAAGAAACTACAACCCTGTTAACAAACTAATGAAGCACGTTGTTATGGCAAGAGATGAAAAACACTCGAAAAATAGTTGTAATTAAATAAACGACACTAATTTTAATACAAGTGATATAACCAAATGGGTTCTGCCAATCCGATCTCTTCCAGAAATCTAAACTGGTTTTAAGAGAGTTTCGAAAAAAATATATTAACCCTCTAACGGGTAAGACTGCTTAAGGGCAGTCTTCATAAAATTTACCACAAATGCGTCAAATGAGCGTTTTATACTTAGAAATTAATATATTCCGATAAAAAACTAAATTTGCTAAATATTTTGCAAATGCTGTCCAAAGTTTGAAGTAAGAAAGATTCAAAATAAAAATTTCGTAAAATTTCAAAAAATAATTATTTTTGAATAAACATAGTTTTTAAAAATCTAAAAACCAATTTAAGTGGACTAAAAACTCTTTCTAATAAAATATAAATAAGATTGGAGGTTTATCTTTATTAATAAGTCCTTACTTTGGTCCAAGGAATCACAGGGTTTTATCAGGATTCCTCTAAAGGACATCATCTTAACTTATAAACTAATAGACTGATTTTTATGAAATTTCGCAAAAGGAGGTCAAAACGTTGAAGTCTGAAGAATATAAATTGAAGTTTCTATACTTTTTCGCCTAATTTCGCTATTTCCAAAAAGCGAAAATCGTGATATCTTCTTAAATAGGAGCAGAAAAAAAATAGTTTTTGGAGTGTGGTTTTATCTTGGTAAGCGAAATAATTTTTGTTCAAAACTTCTCTTTTATATGCTTAAGTTTTCAGAATGCACCTTGAAATATTTTCGCTCATATCGCCTAAATTAGGCAACGATAAACAATTTTGTTGAAGAACTTATTATTTGTTTTGGAGTGGAGCTCATAGTATAAATTTCGTGGCAAAACATCGTTTGCCAGTTACAGGGTCAACAGTGGTACTTTTTTTTTTTTTTTTTAAAAAAAAAGAGAGGCAACACTCAGGAAATACTTCCTATATTTAGTGTGTTGCTTTCTTTGGAAAGGGATAGTGTAGAGATGAAAGGTGGGGAAAGATGAAGGGCTTCAGACATGGCAACACTGTAATTGCGCGAGATGATAAGTCTTAGAACAGTTGTTGCTCGCCACCTGATGGAGAGTTGGCGAACTTATTGAAGCTTTTTGGTTCATAGCCCTGATTCATTATTTTACTTCGGTGAGGTTAATTGCTATGGGAACACCGAAGGTGGACATTGCGATACGTATGAGGGATAGAAAAAACTCATATATATTATATTGATGTTGCCGGCGCCTGGGATCGAACCCGAGACCTTCTGTGTAAAAGTCCAACGCGCTAACCATTACACCACACCGCCCACAATAAGTTTGATATAATTTTTATTAAAAATAAAAATTATGTTTTTTCGAAACGAAAATTATTCAGAAAATTATTCAACTTCGAGGCCATACTCTATATCTCTTTATTAGGATATTGTCGTAACAAATAATCTAGTGTTTTTGTTTTCAAATTTATTAATTGACCACTTTCAGGAATGTGTTCATTGATCTATTTCTATTTTCCAAGTTCCCATACTCAGAGCATGTTTTCATCATACAGACGGACATCGATAAATCATCTTAAAATTGAATAACGATCAAGGGAATGACAATCTCACAGCAATGACACATTTTACTAGTTGCGCTATTAGTCCTGCTTTAACCAGTCACGCGATAGGTTAGGTTATTTGATGGAAATTCATTCCTTATTGTCCATAGCGAACCCAGCCAAAACAGGGCTTTAATTCATTACCAGACTATTTACTCGCAACATTACTATTGTTCGCGATGTCCCTAAAGTAATGGGTACTCATTATGTTGTGTGTTTTTGTAAGCCAGAGGGTAAAAGTGTACCAATTATTTTGTTCCTTATTTTAAGCTATATGGTAATGGGTACCTATTACTACTATTGGGACATCGCGAACAAATAGTCTGGTAATGAGTTAAAGCCCTATTTTTGCTGGGAAATTTTTTTTTTATTTTACACATTTTGTAAATTAACATTGTAAATTATACTCACAGAAAGTTATTTTATCTTATAAAGTGTGATAATGGCATCTTACCTAAAAGATAATAGAAAACAAATATTGTATTAGATTTAATGCAACATTTCTTAGAATTTTTAAAACCTGAAGAAGACATAACAGCTTTAGTTATTAAATGGTACTTTCTTACATGTTTTACCAACATTTTGCTATGAGTGTATTGTAACAAGGTTTGCCAGTTAACATAAATGAGCATATCTAGTATGAATGTGTATGTGTAGATATTTGTATGTATCTGTTAATATGAACAAGTGTTAAAAAGGTTTGTTTCAAGTTACACAACGAAAACAAGAATTGATTGCTCCCTGGAGGTAAAGTTACACATCCATTGCAAAAAAGCAAACACAATGCACAACACATAGTCAGAGTTGAAAACGTCAAGTGTTTGCTTTTCTTTTACCCATATTATAACAAAAAAAACCAAGGGGTGTTAATGCATCTTTTTGTCATTTGTTTAGTTGGAAAAACAAAAGCAGCGCTAGCAAATTCAAGCAATCCGCACCCTTTTTCCAAAAAAAACACATGGTGTTTTTCCTGGTCCTCATTTCACTCCTCTTTCTTTTTTTACTAAACTCGAAAAATATCATTAATATATTTTGTATACTGATTTTCTTACAATTCCAGTTTTTTTTTGTTATCCTTTTGTAATATTTAGAAAATTATCAAACATAAAAAGTTTAATCTTTATCCTAAATGTTAGTAAACTGCATTTTCACGGGTTATAATAATTTATTGATAAATTATTAGAAATTTGCTTGAGTAACTAATGTAACCAGGGATGCTGTTGTTGCTCCTTTTATTTTTTATGTTGCTACTGATTGTTGCCTGCTAAGCAGCTTAGTTTGGTTACAAGATGGTTTAGATAATCTATAAGTCCTTTGTAAGGACATCTTTAGTATTTGTATATTTGGCTTATGTGGTGGGTTGTTTACCCTTCTTTTTTTTATTTCTAGCACTTTGATATGAATTTCAAAATAAGCTATTAAGATTATAATGATGGGTCATAAAAAATATGCATATATTGACATTGGTTTCGTTTTTTTTTTATCAAGTCTTGAGGGAGTTAAGCTTAAAACTATCAAAAAATTGTTATCATTGATAATTTAAAAAAAAGGACTTCAAAGGAAATTGACCTTAGACGATGAAAAAACCTAAGAAGCTTAAGGAAGATTTTATCCTTTTTCTGTAGGAAACTTCGAAGTTGTCCATAAAATATATCCTCAAAATAATGATTTAGTTATGTGAAAATAATGCACCAGAGAAAAATTTAAAACAAAAAACTAAATTGTAGGTTTTATAGCCTCAGTTGTGAAGGAATCGTTTACGGCAATCTTCAAAATATTAAAAAAAAAGTATCAAAAATGTTTTGGGCACATAACAATTTATATTCCATTTTAATAGTTGCAAAAATCAAAAAAAAAACTGTTTTTGGTGAAACTCCCTAATATACTTCGCCATACAAACCCATAAAAATGTATATGACCTACGGGGAATGAGAGGTCAATTGTTTTTGGAGGGCCTATCCCGTGACTGCTTAATTTATTAATTAAAACACAATACACATTTTCTTCGGAAGAGTATACGTTTTTTAAATGTGTTAAAAATGTTATATTAATCTTAAGAGTACTAAAAATTTTCATCTCTTAAATAAGTTCTGTAAATATAACTTGCTTCTCAACAAAGTTATAATTTTATCGAGAATATAAATTTGGTTAAAAAACTTATTTTTGAAATTTTAATATTTTCTTCCAAAAACTTACCTCAATATATCCTTGAACACTATCACACTGCTGTAGCACCAATAATGCGGAATTAAACTTCACTGTTGAAAATTCATCGGGTGAACACGGACTTAAAAATCCACTATCCGCGTCACTGTGTGTCGACAGAGGTCTTGGTTTCCTTATCTTATATTGAACATTACGACTAGGGACCGGGCCCGGATTAAATAAAACATAATTCAATTCAATATTTTCATTAATGGGTCGTGTATCATTTAATACATTATCGGCACTTAAGAGCATGCGCTGTAAATGAAACATATGTTCGGAGGTGACTAGCTCCGAAACAGCACGTTCTTGTGGTTTGGAGGAGCTAGAATAGCCTTTTTCGTTTTTTGCTCTTTCGTTGTCTGAAGATTTTTGTGAACGAAAAGGCGAGAGATTGAGGAAGGTTAATTTTTTCTTGGTCCTTTGTAGCGTAGTCTGAGAAGATGTATTTGAGGTGGAGGAGGTATTAGAGTTAGTGGAGGTCGAAGATTCCACTAAGGCGGTAGAAGTAGTGGCGGTAGATTGTGTAGTGGTATCCTTACTTTCTTGGCTATTTGTTAACGAGGGAGCGGCTTCAAAAGCATTTAATAGTTTTTCTAAAGATTCTGAAGTCTTAAATTGTTCTGGATTATTGGCATAAGTATGTTGATTGGCTATTAAATTAGCTTGTACTAATTGCTCATTGGTAAAGGGATTGGGTATACCTATATTGTGTCTAGGTTCTTCTTCAAAATCATCAGGATCTATAACAAAGTAATTATGATGATCAAAATTACGCCTCCTAATATGTTCCTTCTTTTCTTCTTCTGGATTATCTTGATCATATATCACCTCGGGCACCAATTCTTCTTCACTAAAATCTAAATTTTGTCGAGAACTAAACAAAGGATCTCTTAAACCCTGCTGTTGTTGGGGCAATGGAATTTCAATAGTTAATGAATCATGGGTTCTTCTTCTCAAAGCCTTTTCATTAACAAAATCCATGGGATCGAAAAGACAATAATTATCCATATGAGAAGTATGAGCCTTTCGTTGTCGAACCGGTAAATTTTTAAGTTTCTCGGTATAGTCGGCATCATTATTATTCGAGGCATTAGAACCAGGAGGACTACGAGTATATGGTG
Organism: Delia radicum; assembly: GCA_021234595.1. Classification (NCBI taxonomy): domain Eukaryota; kingdom Metazoa; phylum Arthropoda; class Insecta; order Diptera; family Anthomyiidae; genus Delia; species Delia radicum. Next base: position 229,840,369 of record CM037854.1, read on the forward strand.
CTGGAGGTGGTGGGGAGATTTCATTAGAAGAATTTGTCTGTTCTTCATTCGTTGAGGGCTGGGAATTTAGAGATTTTTGTGAGGTTCTATGTAAGGAGGCAAACAGGCCTTTAGAGTTTATACGAGCTATACAATTTTTTAATTCCATAACTCTACCCTTATAAGGATTTGAGTGGGATGTTCCCGAATCGGTTGCATCAATACCTCTGATATTGGAAGTGGAGTTTGAAGTGGCGGTGTCCTGTAATTTATTAAGTTTACTTAACTCCTTTCTTTCCTTTTTACTTAATACAACTTTTCCTCTAAAAGGAGTCGAAGGACAGGATTGAGAGGCTTCTGAGTTTCTTAGATTTCTAGAGGGTAGTTGTGATAGAGGTGGAGGTGTAGGCGGTGGAGGATCTCTATAGGGAGGAGGTTTATTTGGCAATGTTGATGATTGTATGGCCAAGGTGGTAGTCTCATAACTAACTGGAAAATCTCTAAATAATTCTGTAAATTGTGGAACTTCTCGATTGGGTATTTCCCTATGGAAAAATTCAAATTCCATATAATTTTCATCTTGGTATATAGAAACTCCTGCTTCACCTGCATTTAAATTTCCCTCATTAGAAGAATATTTTGATCGTTTATTTGTAGATTTTCTTATAGTCCCTCCATGGGCTTGGGAGTTTGATGTTGTTGTTGTGGTGGTTTGGTGTTGTTGTATATTATTGTGGGTGGGTGAATTTGAGGTAGAATTGGCATTACTATCTGCTGTTTTGGATAAACGTACTTTTTGCGGTTTTCTTTGTTTAAATTACTTCGTGATGTTGATGAAGAGGATGACTTTTGCATATTTGTTAAATGTTTTTTGTTAATGAAGATATATTACATGAAAATTCTCTATTGTTGATGGATTTTTGTCTAGTGGTTAAAACGTATAATGTCTGCTATAGTTTGACACCTTATATGACCAAATTTACCACTACTGCTGCTGCTGCTGCTATGATGACATTTAGATGAAACATTATTGTTTTGTTTAGTGGTTTCATATGTTTTGTTGTCAAAGTTGGCTACGGAATGTGGCATTCTTTTGACAGTACCTGTGGTAGTACCAGGCGAATCCCATGCATATATAAAAGTTTTCAATTGTGGTGATGAGGATGACGATAATGTGTTACCAAGTTGTTGTTCAGTACGTGTTAAAAGTAGTTGTTTTTGTTTAATGTTGTTATCCTTTGTTACGAAATTATTATTGTCTGTAGTAGGTATTAGCTTATTGTAGTGTTGTTCTTCTTTTCGACAAACATCACACATATTTTGGGTTTAACTAACATTTTCACATTTTCACATTTTAGTTTTATTTAATTTTGTAGGTGTGTAAACAGGATGTTTTTTTTTTTAATAACTTAAAAAAGGGTTGAAGGGAAGGTAAAATTTGAAAATTAATTTCAAGCTACAGTTGAACACTTTAATGGATATATTTTTCAGTTTAATAAGGCGTTTACATTGAAACATTGTAGATTTTATACTATATAATTTAAATGTACTTTAAATCTACACGCAGTAATGCTTTTAATGGGCTTTAAAAAAAATAATTCTATTTATTTATTTATTTTATAAGTTTATCCTACGTTTCGTTGGGATTTTTCAAGCTCCTCTGCGATATTATATAAATTCAAATCTGGCAACGACATAAACATACAAAGGAAAACTATTTAGCAAAAACAGCAACAATTTCATTAAACATACTAGATTTCCTCTGCCTGTTTATGTCGTTGCCAGATTTAATAATAACTGAAATCCCTGAGTAAGTTAAAAAATTCCAACGAATCGTAGAATGCAATTACGAAATAACAATTTTAATATTAAAAAAATAGTCGTTTTATTATATGTTGTTTGTTATTTAACACATTTGAAAAATTGCGTTTATAAACGTATATTTAATACCCTTAATGGCAAGAAACTTTTCTAGTTAAGTTTTTGAAATAAAAAATTATATGCTTAACTACACTTTTCGCTTTTAAACCCTTAAGAAGATGTTGTTTTCCAGATTCAACGTTCTCTTTCACTTTTTAAATACAGATTCCTGGCTAACAAATTTTTAATATCTTCCGATATAATATTTACCGATATAATATTGGAAGCGTTTTGAAAGCCATCCAATAAAGATTGCTGCAAATAAAATAAAACTGATTACATTCAAACTTTTTGCCTTTTGATATGATTTGTTCTAGGAGGCCCCAGTGTGCTTCTTTACTAAATTAGTTTATAAAATATACTTAAAAATACACTTTATTTAGTTAAAATTTGAATCGAGCGCTTTTGCTGGCTAATTGGTATAGTTTTTAAAAATTGTTAGTTTGATTTTAATAAAAATAAAAGCAACAAAAACCCCGTCATTTTGTAAAGCCATTTTCACCCTTAAAATTTAAGACTGGATCGATAAGAAAAATATGGATACGTTAATATTCACATATTTTAACTTTATTAAAAATTTCACTTATGACGGTTTACTTGTTGCTGATGTCCCTGCTCAGGCGCCAACCTTAAGTCACTTCTGGAGAATATAAAACACAGATTCGTCTATATAATATTTTGTAATTATTTTTTCGGTTTTAGATTGGAAATTGCTTTTTAAGTTGTAGATTTTATATAAAATTCATTATCCATAAATTTCATTGTGAGTGTAAATGCGCTTTAAAGTTCAAATTTCTAGTGGTCATTTCTTTAAATATTTGTTTTTTTCGCTTTTTCGGTCTTCCGGTTTTTAATTATTATTTTTATTATTTTGCCGTCTGCTGTCGTTTTTCTTTGTAGTATTAAATTAATTGTTTTCATAAATCTTCATCTCCTTTTGGAGGATAAAAAACTTCTTTGTCTATATGTGGAAAAAATATGCTTTAGTTATGAGTTTAAAAGTTAATGGGGGTTTTTTTTTTTTGGTCATCCACTTCTTTTTCGACATCTTCTCTGCGTTGTAAACCTTCATTTTGTAGACTTTTAAGTTTTTTTTGTGGATTCTTTTTTTAAATTTTTGTAATATGCTGTATGTTCTGACCAAGTAATTTGGCTGATATTGTTTTTTTTCAGTGAGTTCTAGCTGACAGTGTTAAGTGAAATTGTTACAAAAAAGGGTTCATTTGTTTATTTTATTTTTTTATGAATTTTAAGTTTTTTGGGCTTCCTTTTTTTAACCATTTTTTTAACACTTTTAACGTGCTCTTTTCAGTATATTTTGTTTAATAAGATTGAGAATTATGTATAAGTGGTAATAGCCCGTTAAGTATGCAATGTTTTTTTTTTTCAAAAGTATTTATTTTTAACACTTAAAATTTAATTTACTTTAAAATGTTTTCTTTTAATATAAAACAAAACATCATAATTATAAATTATTTTTCAAATTATTGATCTTTATGTCAAAGTTAAATATTCCTTTGCAAAGAAAATTGTAATTAATTTATTATCTCTGTCTCCTTTTAATATGCAAACTATATACCACTCCTATTACTTGCAATTTGTTTTAATGACCCAATTTTAATTACTTCTTATCAGCTTTTCAAAAAACCTAGAAAAAAGTAGAAGGAAACACAAGAAAATAGCAAAAAAGAATTTTCCCTATATTCACACAAATTAGTTAGCATAATTTCAGGCTTAAATAAAACAAACTACTAAATTTAAAATAATTGTATAATATAAAGTTAATAAACTAACAGACCCAACTAATAACTTTATAATATAAAGCAGAAGTTTTCTTTTTTAAAACTCCCACTAACAAATCGTGAGTAAAATATTAAGTATGAGCGAAAAAAGTGAAAAAGAAACGGAAAAAAACTTAAAGTAATTTGCAATTAAAATGTTAATTTTTAATTGAATTCAAACACTTACAAAAAAGGAAAACATTGTGTTATATATAAAATATAAAGAAACTGGACCTAAGGGAGTTTTAATGGAAGTGAAAATGCAGAAAATGTTTTATAGTTATTTAAATAATGAGTTTTTTGTTTAAAAAAAATGGTGTGAAAATTATAAAAAATTATATTATATAGTTTAGGCGCAACAAAATATACATAAAGAAACGTAACTGCAATTAGGCTTTTAGGTGCCCAGGGAGATATAAAAATACATCAAATTAAAAGTAGCCTAGCAAATTGTTTTATGAATACACAAGAACTGCTTTAAATAAGCAAACTTTGTAATGAATAAAGTTTTCAAATTTAATAAGCATAATTTATAAATTTGAAAATAAACAATTAAACAAATTTGTGCATACAAAGTATAGTATACTTTTAGGCAGTAGCAAATTTTAGTTTGTATGACGTAAATTAAATAAACTTCTACTTAAAATTTTAATAGAAAAGTGTTTGTTTAATAAACTATAGCATACTTTTTTGGATTTATATATTTATAAAAATATTTAGTATAGTTTGGGGGCCTATAATTTAATACAAAATTCTTTAGAAAAGTGTGTTACATACATATTAATATTTCCATATAAATGCTAATGCGAGATGTGCACTAGGGTGGATCGAATTCATCTTTTGGCGGAAGTTTGGCCTATATACAAGATGTGGATAGATGTTAAAAAATATTTTTGTCAAGTTTTAGCAAAGTATGATTGGATCATCGACTTATGCTTTTAATTTTAAAATCTGAAATTTTGAACATTATATAATCTTTTTTAGGGAAATTCAAATCTTCAATATCAATTCAAAATAAAAATCCTTAACTTGTCTGTCTGAAAACAATATGTTGGTCCATATGGAGAAATTTTTCCCTATAGAAAGAGGTGAGACCTTCAAGCAACTATCAAATTTTCATGAGTTTAACATTTTTTGTTGTACATTTTACGATTTTTTTTTCTACCTAAATATAATTGCTTAATCCGTCACTTTAGTTAGTCACTTTTGTATAAAATTTTATTAAAAATTCATTTATTTAAATTTAAATATTTTTGATTTTTACCAACGTTTGTTTAAAGATACGCCCTATTTCAACGACCCCAGATGTGTGTTTCTTTTATTTTGTGAAAATCCTTTATATTTAGGGCCTAAGTAGCATATATATCAAATTTCAACAAAATCGGACAACGGATTCCATGTTTGGTCAAAAATGGGAAATTTATTTTTTCAGAATTAAAGTCAGCTGTGTCAAAAAAATTCGCAAAAATAAAACTTTGCAAAAAATTAAGCAAAAAAGTATTTAAAATCAACTAAAAAAATCAGCGTATTTTTTCTGCATTTCATGTTACAGAAAATTTTTTCTAAGAAAACTAAATTTCGGGGAAAAATATTTTGCGCAAAAAAATTTCGCAAAAAAATATAACAGATATGAAATTCTAGGAAAACACATCAGAAAAATTGTATTTGGCGTTTTTTTTTTTAATCGATTATTTTCCGCGGGTCATGTTTAAGAAAATATTTTTCGAAATAAAAAAATTTCACTAAAAAAACGTTCAGGGATAAAAAATTTGGAGCAATAAATGTCTTCGAAAAAAATTCAATAAAGGAAATGTCCACAAAAAATTGTATTTAGCGTTTTTTGTTTTTTGTTTCAACCGATATATTTATTTTCGTTCTATGAAGAAATTTCAGGAAAAAAAGTATTAAAAAACGAAAATTTCGGAAAAAAAAATTGGAGAAAAAATTTTTATGTCAATCGTTTTATTTTTCGGTGTTTCATGCTGATTAAAAGAAAATTTGACAAATTTCACAAAATAATTGTTAACAAAAATAGTTTTTTTCGATATAGTTTTCAGCGTTTCATTCTGATCAAGAAATTATTAAAATCAAAAGAATTTTTTAAAAAAAATTTATTGAGGAATATATACGGAAAATTTTTTTCCAAAAATTTGTTTGCAAAAATATTAGGAAAAAATAAAAGTATGAGTAAAAAAGTATTGAAATTGAGAAAAAAAAATGTATATAGCAATTTTATGTAAAATTAATTTCGAGGAAAAAAAAAATTGGAAAAAATTGTAAAAAAAACGTATTTAGAGTTTTGCAATCGCTTTATTTTTCAGCGTTTCCTGCTGATTTTTTTTATAATCGATTTAAGTTTCGACGTTTCATGTTAATCAAGAAAAAATGTTCAGAAAAAAGAAATTTCTCGGAAAAAAATTTTGAGAAAATAAAATTTAGAAGAAATATTGGAAAATTACTAAAAATTATTTTGTCTCAAAAAATTATTTACAGATTCTTTAATAATAGATATATTTTTCAGAAATTTTTTCAAAGATTTACAAACGGAATGACAAATAGATATATACCATACACTTAGGAAATTATGTTGGTAAAGACGACAGCAATTGTAGTCAAAAACAAATGAAATTTCATTTAAAAAAAGACGACTTACATTTCATTAAATTCAACTAACATTGTCATTTGTTTTTTAATGTTCAAAAAATGACTAACATTGTAGTAAAAATGAACCACATGGTAGTAAAAAATAAACCAAAAATTTTTTTTTTATTTTTTTAAATAACAAAAAACAACTGTAAAAAATGAATGTAAAATCATAAAACAGTCATTTGATGTGAGTTGTTTTTTTAAATGAACTACAAGGTTAGTTAAAAATTTTATTTGTTCTACAAATGACTTACATTTACATTAAAAATAATGAAACTGTATTACAACCCAAACAACTACATATTTTTAAAGCAGAAGTTCCCTGAGTGTATAATTTAGAATTTACGAAACTGTTGTAGTCGAAATGTTTTTAAGTGGAAGAAATTTCTTAGTACACACAGAGAAAGATTTAGCTATTGCCAACTGAAATTCGGTTACTTCAACTCAAATTCGGTTATAACGAGTTTTAGACTGTTGGCACAACTTATCATTCGTTTCAAAAACAAATTTCGGTTAATTCTACTAAATTTTGCTTGCAATACCCAAAATATTCAAAAATCGAATGTTAATATCGTTGTACTAACTAAATTTATAAGTTGTTACCAGTAAGATACACTTTTTCATTCGGTTGGCACTTTATATCTCTGTGTGTAGTATCATTCCTAAAAAATGCAACAATATACTGTCAGCTTATTATTTGCCCTCCACAGAGAGAATTTCTTGGACGAGTTTTAATTAAATTTTTTCACTTAACTAATGAGATTTTCTTCACAATATAAATGAAAAAGTTCTTAAACTTTGTGAAAAAACCTTTAAAAATCCTTTTTATTTAAACTTTTTTTATTACTCGTATGAAAGTTTTAATAAATAAAATGAAATTAAATTTTATGAAAAATTGCAATGGGCGAATTCCAGTGACACTTCATAGATCTTATGCAATACCATGCCGATAATTCTCTCAATGGACATGTCGTATTGGAAAATGATAAGTTAGGAATGGATCATATGCAATGCAATTCCATAAACAATTTTAGATATAATTTCTCTCGAATTATATCTGAAATATCCAGTATCGACTTTGTTCTACCCGTAAATTTTGTATGCAAATGCTGAAATTTTACAAAACTTCATTTTGAGATTTTAGAATTCTTTGAAGCATATTTTAGGCCTGGATTTAAATTATAAATGCATAAATCTCCCAAAATATTTAGAACGGTTTCTTTATTTTCAAATCCACAATTTGACAATTTTCCACCGGTTTACCAATGTATAGCACTGTATATTTGCTCACAAAAATAGCATAAATTTTTGCTTTAAATTTTTTAAACTTTTCTAGTATGCTTTTTAAGTGCTTAAATTTTTTTCAAAATGTATGTCAATTGAATTAAGTTTCCATTTAAAATAGTATATAATAGCATACTTTTATGCCACACAAATTTAAATTTTGTCATTTACGCTTAGGTGCTGGGTTTAATTTAAATATACTCAAAACAGTTTATTATATGACAGTTTCTATATCTAAAATAATATTAAAAGTATAGCATACATGTGGGGTGCATTTTATTTGTATTTTTAGGGGCTTATAACAAAATTTTAGAATTTCCATTTGAATAGAGATTAAAATATGTCAGTTGCAGTTTTCTTCAGAAATGCATAAAATGTACATTAAACTTTTGGTGAACAACAAAATTTAAATTTTATGGTGTAGTTTAAAAAGCATTTATTTTATATATATTAAAAAAGTATACTTTCAGGTATAAATTTTATATAGAATTTTAAGTAGTCAAAAAGGCGGATTTTTGTAGTAAGAACATATTTTTTATATTTTTAATTGTGATATAAAATTTAAAGGGCGTTTAAAAGAGTACCAACATTATCAATTAATATATTTAAAAATGTAAATTGTGTGTCAGTTTATTTTGAAAAAGTTTATATTAAAAACTATCGCCTACTTTTAGTTTGTATATTCCTTTTTATTTCATATTTTTAAATAGCTTTAAAATCTTTCAATTAGATTTTTGGGTTTAGGGTATCTCAAGGTCGAACTTGATTGGCTACAATTTCTTCACTTTTTTTTAACTACAGTTAATTTCTGCAGCTTTAATGATTTAACAGCAATACTGTATTGCATATTTTCAGACTTATAATTTTTTTAAATTTTAAAACAATATTTAAAAAAACTATTGAAATTGAACCCATAATTTAATATAAATTACTTATAAATTTTTATTTATGGACAGTTTACTACATACTAGTTTGAATCCAAAATATATAGCATACATTTAAGGAAATTTTTAGAAGTATAGTCCTAGGGGCATAACACAAACTAAATTAGATCTGTCGTTTAAATGTGAGCTTTCAATTTCCTTTAATTTAAGAATTTTAGAATGGCAACTTAAGTTGCAACAAATTGAAAAATTGTACAGTATAGTTTTAGGATTTAATTTTAAAAATTATTTAAATTTAGTTTTTACAAAAAATTTCTCATTTGTCAATTGCATTTTCTCTTCTTGTTTAACACTTTGATTCAGTTTCTTTTAGTTATTTAAAATTTTGTGGTTTTCTTATATACTTTTTTTTACCCAATCATTTGTAGCCCACAATTACTAAAAGAAGAAATGAAAATAACTTTATAAAACTCTTGATGAAATGGAAAAATTCTTTTTAAAAACCACTCTTCAATTTTTTTCTATAGATATTCTCTAACATTTTCAAAAACTTTGGTAAACATTTTCCAAAGCTGAGATTTTTTAAAGCAAATAACTACAGATTTCTCTAGTTTTTTTTTATAAAACATAAAATTTTCTCTTTTTTCATATATAGATTTTTAGTTTTATATGCAGTGGTGAATGGTTTGATAGTGAAAGATATGTTCTCCTATACTTTTTTTGTTCTGATTGTAAATACTTTTGATCTGCTGGTTTTTTTTTTTTATTTGAAAGTGGTTTTTGTCATTCTAGAGTTTTACAAATGTTGATGCTTTTTATCATACATCCTTAATTCTGTGATAGGAGTACCTACTTGTTCTGATGTTTTTATTCTCCTGACTACTATCTCCCTTTCCTAGTTTATAATCATGTCAATGACAAGTTGTTTGTCAATTCTTTGTATTACATTTGTTTATATTTTAACTTTATTTAAAGTTTTTCATTCAAGTGGTAAATGGAAGAAAGTTCAATACATGTAAGTACTTTTAAATGTGGGATAATAGAGTTTTCTATCATCTATAGATTATTTTTAAAAGTTTTATGTGCGAAGAATTTAGCATTAAATAATTGTAAGTTTTAAGACAAGTTTGTTATTTAATAGTGCAGTTTAATGTAACAACAACTTTTTGAGTTGTTTTTTTTTTTAACAGAAACAAATATTTATTGCATTTTTTATTAACTTTAATTTTTTATTTTCTCTTTTCAGGTAATTAATGTTTTTAAATAGACTTTACTCCCTGATGTCTGCCACATTATTTATATACAAAATAACACCTTAAGGTATGCTATATATTTTATCAAGTTGCGTTCTGGTGTAGATGTAAACCTAAAAATACTTAAATATAACTTTCTGTCTATCTAAAATTACCATAACGAGGTCTCAAATTGTATTTTTTAGAATCATTTTCAATGCTCCAATTTTAGTGTTTTTTGAAAATTTTATTACACATAATTTAAAATTTTTAGGGTTTTGAGTGGGTTAAGTTAAATAAATAAAAATTACAAATATTATAAAATTTTAGAACGCAGTGTAATGTTGACATAAATTGCAATTTCTCTGCAATGTGATATATACAACTTCAAATTTTAAGAAAAAGCTGAGTCTAAGCCCAAAAATAAAAAAAAAACAGCAAAATAAGCAAGTATGAGTACACAAAAGAGCTTAACTGGCAAATTTGGCTTCTCTGGTCATGACAATTTACCATTTAAAAAAAAAAAAACCAAACAAATGTAACGATTGATAAAAACGCAAATTATTTATTTTTCGCTAATTAGCAATTTTCTTGTTGTTGGAATTTTTTTAGCCAGTTTGGTTTTTGCTCGAATTTAGTTTTTTGCGAATTTTTTTCTTTAAATTTGATTCCAAAAATAAAAATGTATTTCCAATATATAATTTTTAAGTATTTTTCAATTTTGCTTGTCTTGTTCGAGCGTTTATAAATTTTAATGTTTTTTAGTTATTTGAGATATTTTCATATATATTTTTCCCGACACACAGTGGGAGAAACTACCGATCTTGCGCACACAAATTAATTACATCTTAACTATTGGTTCAATCTGAATAAAACTATACTTTTTTATATAAATAAAAATATTACAAACAACAAAAAAAATAAATGGTACTTGGGCGTTTTGCAGTTTATCCATATTGGCCATGAGGACATTTTCGGGGAAGCCATGATCATTCTGAGAGACTCCTACATATTTCATTATGATCGAACCAACAGTTTAGACGTAATTAATTTTTGTGTGCTAGCTTTTCAGATTCTAACAAATACATTAAAAAAAATATTTTACTTTTGGAATAAATTATAATTCGAATTTTTATTGTAATTTTCTAAATTTTAACAGTAAATTATTCGTTTTGTAAACACTACCTAAAATTTTGTCCTTTCTTTTTCCGCTTGCCCCAAATTTTTTACATATTGTTTAGAAAGAAAAAAAGAAATCCTTACAACGACTTTTCATTTTTAGATTTGTTCATAATATTGGTTTAGACCATTGCCTACTTTTGGGGATATTTTTTTGATCTTCATTCGCCTTATATCTAAAAACCTTAAAATATTTATGATGAATTTGAATTTTAATTATGTTTTTTTTTTGTTAAATAACATTTGTTATCTCTTTTTGTTTATTCCATAAAATATCTTATATCATTAATATTAACAATGCCTTAAAGTATGCTTAAACAAAATGAGCTCTTATATGATGCGACGAGACAAAATGTGAGGAGTATCACGTTGTAAATCTTTGATGACTTATCGTTTGGGATACAAATGCAAATGTAAACAAAACATCAATTTCCAACAAAATACTTCAACATAACAACAGTACACTGAGAGAATTCTCTGCTCGATATTAATGAATTTTTCATAGAAGCTGTGTAGTTGCAGTGGAACTCGTGCATTGACATTTTTCATTAAACTAATCCAAATTATCATACAATTTTAGGAAAAGAATCATCTTACTTATTAAGAATTTCACTCAATGATGAAGTTTCACAAAAAATTAGTTTCGTTAAATGTTAGGAGCTTTTCATTAGTTTTAAGAAATTTGTTGTTCAAAAAGTTTTTTTAGTTTAATGAATGTACATTATTTTTCGTCTAGTTAAATTCTCTCTGTGTAGAAAGCAAACAAACAAACAAACAGACAAAACAAACGAATAAATAGCAGAAATGAAAAATTTTACTCTAGATATTAAAGCTTTAAGTGGTATTTTCCATTTCATAAATAAGAATCACTTACACTTGGGAAGTTTTATTATTTTTATTTATTTTTCATATATCAATGCATTTTATGTTGTGTGGATTTGTGTGATATCTCTTAAGAAGTATTTACTTTAGTTATTTAACATACACATACTAAGATATGTTTTACAAGTATTAGTATTTGTTCTCCTTACCCAGCATACCATATGCGCTCTAAATGAGCTCATAAAGACTCTTTTGTCGGAACGCTGACGCTCATAATGAGTTCATAAAATAATCATAAACAGTCATAAAACGCTCATATTTGAGTGGCTTTTTTCCACTAAACTGGTCACTCATGAAAGAGCTCCAAATTTTATGCATAAAAGAGTATTTTATGACTCTTTTTTTAAAACGCATTTTGAGCTCTTATTCCAGTGCATAAAATAACATTTTTGAGCCTCATTTTGCGTGCATCAAAAACTCTAAATAGTATCCTGAAAATGACGAAAAACAGATAATTATAAATAAATAAATAAATAATAAATAAATAAATGAAAGAAATAAGCTTGCTCTTTTCATTATTTTAATTATGTATTATTTTTGTATTTATTATAAAATAACTCACAATTTTGTCTTTACGCTTCCAAAAATATTCACTAATGAATCAATTTGTGTAACTTCTTTCTTCTGCTTAGCTGGAATTTACCGTTATCTGTCAGCGTGCAGAAATTACTCATAAAAAGCACATAAAATCTATCGTTTATGAGCTCAGAAATATGCGCGCAGAAACCACGCATAAAAAACTCATAAAATTTACCGTTTATGAGCTCTGAAATTTACACGCAAGAAACACTCATAGAAAGTCATAAAATCGATCGTTTATGAGCCCAGTAATATGCACGCAGGAAACACTCACAGAAGCTCACAAAATCGCTCATATATGAGCTCATATATAAGAGCGCTTCGATAATGGTATGCTGGGTAAGCACAAGTGCGTGTGTGTGGTAGAGTTTTCCGTAGTATGAGTCCTAATTTCCGCTTTGCTTTGCCATATATACATTTTTTTTGTATATTATCTTAGTATTTGTGTTGGATATTAAATGTTTGTTATTGTTGCTGTTTTATATTGTTTCCTACAATTCGTTCTCCTTAGAGATGTTTATTTCCTTTATATGTTTGTGTAGGTCTTTTTTCAATTTCTATATGAATGTTAGTAATATAGAGCGGAAGTACACATAGACACACATTTATATACATTTTGTTAAAAAAATGTAAGTCACTCTGTGATATGTTTGTTATTTTAATTGCTGTTTTAAGGAAGTTTATTATAGCTATATTAAGGGATTACTATATTTAGTTTTTTTAAGGGATTTTAAAAACCCTATAAAAGTAATACTAAATAATAGATATTTTTTTCAAGAAAACTCTTAAAATTTATTATGTATCAAATTGAAATTTTATCTGTTTCTAGAGCCTTGGGGAGGGAGCTAAATTTAAAATTCACGGAAGATAAATACACATACATTTTTTAATTGTATGTTAAGGCACCTCGTAAAATACATAGTAAAGCCTTAAAGTAGGCTTTAAAATTACAAAAAAAAAAAAATTAAATCGCAATAGATTACTAACGGCCATAAAGTTCTAGATTTAATATATTTTTTTATTTTTTTAGCAAATGTTATATTTCTAAAGTGTTGTTAATTCATTTGTTTTTTAACACATGAAATGTCTAAAAGTAGGCTTTTAATATTTTGTAAAATAAAAAAAAAATTAAAATATTAATATGAAAATTTTACAGGCTCTGAAAATTATTACTAGAAAATATATTCCTAACACGAAATAAATAATCCTTTTTTTACCAAACAAAGTTTTTAAGTTTTGTATTAGCTAAGCTTTACAATCGATTTTTGCGAGATTTGATTTGTATCAACCGCTTATATATGTAACTTTTATACACAGAAGAAACTAAAATCGAGTTTTAAGTGAAATAGTTGTTAAATCAATTATAAGTTTATTTGAATTCGATCCTATTAAGGACATAGTAGTATCACTTAAAGTAATTTGTTGCCATTTCGCAAATATTGTTGTGCCTTATTAGCCCTTTGAATCGATCATATAAATTTCAGGATTTATTGATTATTTAAAAGACACTTCAAATTTATGACTATTGGAAATATAAAATTTTCAATCGCACTTCCTGACACTTTTACCAACTCCATGGAGTTGAGACATATATTTTTTTTAATTTATTTGATCTTAGTTTTAATAAACATATGCCTTTTTGCATGTCTGAAAACTCTTCTAAAAATTATTGGTTAAAATTTGATTTAAAACGGTAAATTTTGGCATAAAAAAGTGTCCTCACAACCAGCCAATTTACGTCGCAGCAAACTACTTCTGCATTTACTTCTAATTTGTTTATAAACATACCATGTACTCCAAAAATAATTTATTAGATCTTTTTTATTCAATCGATTTACCTTCTTTCATAAATGTGTTTAAAAATATCCTATTTCAAACCAAAAACTGTCCAAATCCAATTTTCTCCATTTTTATGTTTTTTGCTGCCAAAAAAAAAAGGAATACTATTTTAAGGCGTAAAAGGTTTCAGAGAATTTAAGAAAATTTCATCACTAGGTCTTGCACTATCCGCATTTGAAAATGGTACATTTTTTCGTTGCCACCCTTTAGGCAGTTTTTATAAAAACTGGAAATCCCAAAAGTATGCAGTTATTTTATTAAGTAATACCCTTTTATACACACAGAGAAAAGTTTTTTTATTTGCCAACTAAAAATTGGTTACTTTAACTCAAATTCGGTTAATATGACTTCAAGTCGGTTTGTTTGTTTTCACAACAAAGTTCGGATAATTCAACTGAATTTTTGTAGCTACGATCAAAATTTTCAGTAATCTAATGTTAATATCGTTGTACTAACTGAATTTATAAGTTGTTACCTTTAAAATACACTTTTCAATTCGGTTGCCATTTTATTTCTCTGTGTGTATGTTTCTGATATTTATTAAAGAAAGTTAGCTATTTAAAAATAACATCTTAAATTTTCTTAAAAAATTGTGCTCATTTTAAATTTTACTAAACTTTAAAAATTTCTGCGCAACCTACTTTTAGACTTATGGCATGGAATATTAAAATCATAATTAAATATGCCACCATATGTAATTTATTTTCTACTTTTTTTTAATAATATTTTTCTCTAACTTCCGCTTTTTTCTGCAAATCGTTTTCATATTTCTATTATGTTTACTTTGTTGTTTGAAAATACGTGCCTACTTTTAGGCTTCTTGTAGGTAATGCTCGCTCTTTGTGTGTGTGTGTTAAAGAATTACGTGCTAATTTTGTGATTATTTTCTTTAGATTTTTTCCACTGCTCGTATTGTGTAGTAATAAATGATCACGTTTGTTTGACTTCCCACCTTGTTAGAATTATGTTAGTTGCCTAATTTAAGGCTTTTGTGGCACGACATTTGCAAAGCAAAAGAGTTCACAAAGATTTTTTTTTCTGTTGACCGGTAGTAACACGCATCTACGTGACTAACTTAATATGACAATGTTTCCGTTTGGAAAGGTAATTTAGTAGGCAAAACAAAAATAAAAACTATAAGAAAAACTTTTTGGAGAAATATAACTAAAATCACTGTAGGTAAAGTTAACTAATTGTATTAGAGAAAAAAAGTTGGGATTTTGTTTTGGCAAATTGGCTTTTCTATAGAATAGTGTAGGGGATTATAATATAAATACTTTAATTAATATACAATCATCTAGGTTTTATCAATAAGACAACTTAAATAATGATATCGTGGAAAAATTAGATATACTTTTAAATTTTTCTAAAGAATATGCTTTAATTTTAGAAAACATATAGAACTTTTCAATAATCATTGGATTTTTAATATGATCAAGATGATCTTTAGAAAAACTGTATATATCCTAAAAGTATACTACTTTTTGTTAAATCTATTATGCTCAGTATTATTTTTTATTTAAAATTTACATGTATATTACAAAATTTCAATATGCTTTTTTATTTTTATTTAACATCTTTTGCCGCTAAAAATATGCTTGGTTTATGGTCTCTAAAAGTATTTTTTTCTTCAATATTTGTTTCAAAAAGATTAGGTTCTTTTAAAAATATGCTTTTTGCTCAAAAAATACCAATAAATCTTTATTCCTTTATGATCTCTAACGAAAATATAGCCTTAAAGCCTGAATTATATCCTATACTTTATTATAAACTACCCTCGATTTTTACATATTTAATAAGACACATCATAATCATCAACAGTCATTTACCCTGACTGATACTCAAGTTTATGGCCTTAGGAAATTGACAGCATTTCTCTTTTCTTATTTCGTGGCACTCATAAACATATATATAATTTACGCAAAGTAGAAGAAAAACTGTTACATACTTTAAGTAGGGCTAGATAAAAAATATGAAAGCATACACTACAGGGGGGGGGGGGGGGCTGTTTTTTTTTAAACAAAGATAAGAAATGAATTTTTTATATTAAAATTGAAAGCAATAACAAGAAATACTCGTAATAAACAAGAGGCCGGATATTTTATGCTGCTGACATAACAAGCTTAAAAGACGGCAAAGGAGCAGCAAAAAAAAGTAACATAGCCTTAAGGCTGCATATAGTTTTTAACACAAAATTAAAAATCCTTCAAACGGAAGTTTGAAGTGTTTTGCCAGTAAGTGTTTTTTTATGAAAACATAACAAATAAATAATAAAAAAGAAACAAATAAAACATAATAATGTTTAAATTAAAAAATCCTAAAAGTAGGCTATGTATGTTTAAACCCTTTGACGACGACTAGTTGATATATGTCCCATATTTACATATTGCTATTTTAGAAAACCTGCAGGACGATTTTAGCAAAACTTGTGATCGATACTAGAGAGATGAATCTTTTTAGCGATACCTAAAAAATTGTTGCCTTATAGTCTTAAAGCCTTACAAGGTCAGCCCCAAGTTAAATTTATTATTTTTGCTTTTTTAAATTTTTTTTTCGTTGTCGTCTTTTGATGCTAAAAATTCAGTTTTAAATTATACTAAAACTGTTAATATTTTTGGATTAGGCGTAATTTAACACAAAATTTAAATTTACACAATATCTTAATTCATTCAGGAGCGGTAGTCTATTAATGTTTTAGCATTTTTACTATATTTCTCCGATAGAGGGAGCTATAAAGCGCGAAATGCACGAAGTTTAGTTAAAAAAGCTTCAGCGGTTTATGTTGGTCGTCAAAGGGTTAAAATATAATTTAATAAAAAAAACTAGAAAATTTTTTCTAATGGGGTTTTTAAGCAATATTTACGTTATCAGGAAATCATATTACTCCTAACTACCATTTAAAGTAAACCTTAAATTAAAAAAAATAAAGCAACTGCATACATTTAGGCTTTTCGTATATGCACCCCATATGCATGTTTACTTTCTGTTCATGTACTTCAAGTCATTTTTCTAAATGACACTTTTCCTCTGAGAAACCATTAACTAAACCCAAACATTGTAGCAAATATTTTAGCCATAACTCTTTCTTATTTTATTTTTTTCTTCAATTGTAGCATACTCTAAGGCTTGTTGCCAGTTTGGGCTAACATTTATGTACGAAGAAAAAAAAATTGTATAAGCTATGGTCACGCATGAAACGCATAATTCTCTTTAGTATATATATTTTATTGCGTTCAAGTGTGACATAAAAATTCAAGGAAAAAGACATTAATTTTAAAAATGGAGTTAAAAAAGCGAAGAAATGAAATTTAAAGTATATTTACTGGCGTCTTAACTACAATAATTTTAAAGCATACTTTGGGGAAACATTTACAGGATATTTTTTTTTTTTTGATAAATTAAGGTTAAATTAAAATGATTTAATAATCTGTAAAGTCATTGTTATTTAAAACAAGAAATGGTTTTATTAAGTAATTTCCTTTAACGAAGTTCTGGAAGAAACGTTTGGTACATGTAGATATACAGAAAATTTATTAGCATTATTGAAAGAGTTTATAAGATTTTAAGGGAGTTTATTACAGTTAAATAAAACTAATGCAAATCAACATTTCTGAAATAACAAAAAATAAAAAAAGGGTCCAAATCTTTTCAAATCAAAAAATATATTTAAAACTAGTTTCGATAAAATATTTATCGTCAGCATTAGTGTGTGTCAAAATCGTATTTACACATTAATATGTAGTCATGTATTGATCCCTGAAGAGGCACCCTAGTCAGTATGTCTCAAATTTCGACAAATTTGGTTAGAATTTTAGATCAATGTTCCAAAAAGAGACTAAACTAGAAGTAAACTTTATAAATAATTATATATCATTGTATAATTCTGTTCTTATAAAGGGTGTTTTTTATACAGTAATAGAACTTTAAGTTGGTAACCACTGTTTTAACTGGTGGCCATTTTGTTACATCCAGAAAAACTGACTGTTTGGTATGCTTTATGGGCTGGTGGGATCATTGGTCCGTACTTGTTTAAAAACGATGCTGTTCAGTACGTTACAGTCAATGGAGACCGCTAGAGTCATGATTACTGACTTTTTCGTTCATCAATTGAACAATCATGATGTGCAGGAGCTGTGGTTTTAACAAGACTGCGCAACATGTCACACAGCTCATGCTACAATTGATTTATTGAAGGAATCGTTTGTAACCGCATAGTTTCACGTTTCGGACCAGTGAATTGTCCTCCAAGATCGTACGATTTAATGCTGCTGGACTATTTCTGTGGGGATATGTGAAGTCGCTAGTCTAAGCCCGAAACGATTGACCACTTGGAGGACAATATTCGCCGCGTTATTGCCAATATACGGCCACAAATGTTGTAAAAAGTCATCGAAAATTGGGCCTCCAGATTAGATTACGTCCGAGTTAGCCGTGGCGGTCATATGTCAGAAGTCATATTTAAATTATAATGCCAGAAGATTATCTTCGAATTAAGTAAATTTCATGTCAATTTAAAAAATTCATCTGCGTTTCCATTTAAAAGATCTATACCTCTAAAAAAAACACCCTTTATATTTAAAAAATTTATTGTTGGACCGGTCAGATTTTCTAAAATTACATACAATCGATACACAAATTTTTTCAAGAAAAATAAGTTTTCATATTTTCTGATGATCATATCAATCAAAAATATAAAACTTCAGATTTTCATATATTTTGAAACAAGTCCCGTCAAAAAAAAAGAAAAATTTATTTTTTAAATTACTATTTGACAACTCTGGATAACAATTTTCTACTATTTTTTTTTTTTATTTATGATTGTGGTCCAGATGCTGAGATAGTTAAGGGGCTTCAAACCACTTGGTTAGATGTAAAAAAATATAGCCACTTAAAAGTACTGGGTAAAAAAAAGGGACAATGGATCCATAATGAACTAAAGATCACCAAACAATTCTTAAAATATAAAAACTGGAAAGCTGAGAAAATTTCCTACACAAATCAGCTTGGCCATTAACTTATCAAATAATGATACTGAAATTCTACTGTGGATCACTAGGTTATAGTGAAATCATGAATTAGTATTCCGAAGTGTCTACAGCTCTTATAAAACTATTTTTGTCTACTCTGTCTTAAAAATTAATAACAAGAACAATTTTCCGAAAATATTTTTTTCTCATAATATACTTAAGCTAGTTTGTCGTTAAAAATAAAGAAAACTTGTTGCATACTTTTAGGTTTTGAAAAATTCGCAGAAATTATGTTTCAATTACGTTTTATATTATATTTTAA
>CM037854.1:229859962-229958229 GCA_021234595.1 Delia radicum
AAAAATTTCATCCAACATTGCGAACAAAAATAATTCGAACTCATATTATAGCAGCAACGGATATTTTTTGTTTTGAAAGGATATTCGAATAAATGATTATTCGAACACTATGAAGTGTTCGAATTGCGAATTACAGTTATCCATATTTTAGGGATGATTGCTTTTGCTTGTTTTTAAGTTTAATTGTGAATGAAAGTGGATAATGAATTATTTCCGTAAAGGTTTTAGCTTTGGATGTTCATTTAGGAAAAAATTGTAGAAGATTGATTTGAAAAAACCGTTAGTTTTTGTGATACAGTTACAACTAGGGCAAGTTGTTTTTGTTGCATAAAACATGTTAAGTATTTTTTTTTTGTTGATTTTTAGGCATTTATTTCAAAGGAACTATATAAAAATGTGGTACTGATGGACCGAGTTGTTCAAGAGCCGTTCCCTGGCGCCTTTAAAAGTTTTCAGGCACCTTGGAAACCCTGTCTAAGAATTATTTTAATTTCAGTAAAGGCCTAAAAATGTGAAAGTTGAAAATTTACACAGAGTTGCCAAGGTGTTTGAAACATTCTAAAGGAATGCGTGAACGGTCCTTAAACATCTCTGTCTATCAATAAATTATTTTTATATTGTTTCTTTATCTGAAATGCCTAAAAAAACAACGAAACGAAAAAAGTTTCGTGTTTTATGGAATAAAAAACTTAAAACGGTATTTTTAGTATAATTGATGAAAGTAAAATTTTTATTCAGATGTTATGTTGAAACTTCTATACGCTCTTGAAACAGAATTTTGTGTGTAAAAATTTAAGATTTTTTTCAAAGTTATAAAAAATTAGAAAAGCATTTATGAATGACTTCTTTGTGAATATTTTAAGGATTTTAATTTTAATTTATTTCAAAGATTAAGGAATTTTATATTGCCTTATAATTCGGGCTTGTGTTGCTCGTTTCTTTAAAATTTTTACAATCTCTCCTTTCTATTATAATATTGCTTCCAATGTAAATATAAAACGTTCTGTTATATTTGATGGGTTTAAAAAGATAAATTGTTATTTATGGAAATTGTACACCTTTTCTACATCTTTAATTTTTATATGGATAATAATATCCTTATAATCTGATATTTCCCTAGAACTATATAAAAACAATACATGACCTTCAATTTGAACTGCCTCCACTTACTCCAAAATATAAAAGGAATATACATAAACATAACCAAACAATCAAAAAATAAGATTAAAGTTGAACAAAAAACCGACAAAAAAAGTAATGAAAAATCCAATAAATAAGAAAAAATTTTATCTCTTTATCCTAAAAGCAGCACAACTGCCTAAAAGTATGCTAAAGAAAATTTCATACAATAACAATGGTAATAACAACACAAACAGCACAAAACAATCAGCCATAAAAAAATTGTAGCACAATAAAAATTACAAATAAAATGAAATATACAACAAATAAAACCTAAAAAGCGTATAGAAATATACATACATACATTTTGTGCAAAACACATAAAAACGAAGAAGCAGCGGTAGCAAAATAACAAATAAAACGTGAATGAAAAGATGAAAATTTCAACTTAAATTGTGAGAGACACAATTTAGCAAAGCCTACTTTTAGGCGCAGACTTTTCAACAATTCGTTGCTGTCGTAGTAACAACATGAATGAAGTGTTTTAGTCGTTTGAAATTACATTCTAAACAAGTGTGTTAAATTTTATGTGTTTTGGCTGTTTAACTGTTTTTAGTATTTTATTGTTGTTGTTAAAATGTTTACACTTTGTTAAGGATTTTCTAGAAAATGTGTTATTAAAACCTAAAATATGCTTTAAAATTTAAAAATTTACTTTAACCCATTTTATACCCCTTATCAATCGATGTGGGAAATTTGATAGAAACGTGTAATGGTGTTTCAATAAGCATGGAGGCCGCCCTCTAGCGGTAGCATTCGCAATATAAATTCAAACTTTTGGCGCTTGGTGGTGTACAATTTTTAAAAATTGCAATATGGCAACACTAGAGAATCAATTTTTCAAAATTTTTGTATTTGTTGGAAGAAAATAACTAATTTTTCACATTAAAAAGAAAATATACACTGATAGAAAAAAATTAGTAAAATGTTTTGCCAAAAAATATTAAAAATGATGTTGCAAAAAAATATTGAAATTAACTGATTTTTCTGCTAATTATAAGTAAGATAAGAATAGTAAAAATAATTCTGCTGAAGCTACAAATATTTACTTATATTTCAGCTAAACTTTAGTTAATTGTAAGAAGCACATTAGTCTGCTAACATCAGCAAAAAAATTTGTAAATATTAGTACGCAAAAAAAAAATCATTAAAAAGTGTGAAATTTTCAAAGTTTTTTGAAATTTTTTTTTATTGTGAATAAAAATCTATCCTTCTGAAATCAGCAATTTAAAATTTTTTTGGCAAAAATTTCTGTTGATTGTAGCAAAATATACTGTTATTTGCATTCTACAAAATTTAAAGTAAATATAGTAAAAACTTTGTTGATATTACAGTTTTTGCTTGCCGTTTAAAGTCGACAAATATTTAGTAAAGTTTTGTGCTAAATTGCTATTTTCAATTAACTAAAATTCAAATCGGATATAACAAAGTTTTTTTTAAAGTTAACGTGTTTATTTTTTACTGTTAATTTTGTATTAATATTTAGCAAAAAAACCATCTGCTAATTTTAGCAGTTTTTTTCTGGAACGTAATATTTAACAACACTAAAAAAAGTCAGCTACCTTTTTGCTGGGAGGATCCTTGCACAAAAATTGCTAATATCATCAAAAAAATTTAGACTTTATCAAAAATGCTATAAAATATTGTCAAAAATTGTAGTTTTTATTAATTATATCACTACAACAATAGTTTTAATTTTTTTTCGTTATTAGTATAGATAAGACCTCAAATTATCACATGCTTTTTACTGCACACAGAGAAAAATTTAGCTATTTGCCTTCCAAAATTCGGTTAATACGATTCGAATTCGGTTATTACAAATTTCAGTCGGTTGGTACAACTCAATATTAGTTTTCACAACAAAGTTCGGTTAATTCAACTGAATTTTAGTTGGAACACCCAAAACAATGTAAATATCTTTGTACTAACAAAATACACTTTCGATTGGCACTTTATTGCTCTGTGTGTGCGTTATGATATCTCGCTCGTATCAAAAATAATCGGGCCTAAAAAGTAGGTGTTGGATTAAAGCAACGGCAGTGTAAAATGGGTTAATGTCTGTTTCCTTAACAAAAATAACACAAAATGTATAGAAAAAAAAAATATAAGAATGAGCGAAATGTAACAACAAACTTTCCAGAGGGAAAGAAAACCAATCACAGGACACGTCAAGTGACTGGTGCTTTGAGACAGTTCTTTAATATGAAAGGTGCCGAAACTAACGAAAATAAGGTAATAAAACTATAGTTGGTCAACAAGATAGTCAAGTATTTTTCCTTTCGTGCTGGTTCTATTTTCACCGATCACGGGACAGGTGCGCTCCTTTCAACTGATCTCTTCTTTCCACTTGGTTGTTAAATTTTTTTCACATGAATTAAAAATCATCTAAATATATGAGTGATTTAAAAAGTTTTCGACACCTGGTGAAACTCAGTTCAGATGCCTCTTTTTTCTTCTAATATATGACGAAAAATTCTTCTGAGTGTATTTTTATATGTTTTGGTGATGTAATATCCCTGCGGGAAATGGACCAGTCATTGGTAGGTTCACGTGGCTAGAACTTTGTGTGTATGAACCAGTCCAAGTTTCGGTTCTGTTATATGAAAGTGACCGGTGTTTTTAACATGGGCTTGTCATAGGAGGTGACAATTGCTACCTGTGAAGCACTGTGTGACGTGGCCAATAACTTGACCAAGGTAACCTATCACCGTACCGACTGAAATGAATATGCTACGGGACAAGTTAGAACTAGTCACATATTAAGCGCAATGTGTTCTGTTATAGGGGTAGTTTGGATGGAATAGTTTTGCGACGTATCACTGCACAGGTCTAAGGGGTAAATGTCGCCGGGCATGCGAAAAGTAATTAGCAAGTAATCTGCCATTTTTATTCAGAGTGTGTCACATTACGTACGGGTTGAATAGCCCGTCCGAAAACCAGTGACTGCACTTATCCAAAACAGCGTGTCATACCAACTGTTCAAAAACGCTTCAAAAGGGCACAACAAAAATTCGTTTATTTTGTCTATACCCAAACAATAAACTATAACATTAAATTCGTTATAACAATTTAAATTTGAAAAAGTACGTAAACTAGTCAAGAAGTACGGATGTTCAAAATAAAGATTTTTTGCAAGTTTTTTCTTTATTTGAGTAACAAAATAAATTCTTAAAAATCGCCAATTACTTACACATAAAAAATCGTTACCAAAAATCTTGTAAAATATCTAAACAAGATATTTCGAAACCAATATGCAGAAATTTTGAAATTTTGATTTATATTCTTGTAAAGTGTTTCAAGTTTTTGAATAAGTTGTGCAAAAAATCATATTCTGGTGATAGTTTTTTTGTAGCGACATTTTATGTGTAAAATCGCCATTCACTCGAAAAATCGCTAGGTCGGCATTTCCAAAATTAACTTGCCAAACGAGTTTTAAGATCGCTACGTTTGGCGAGAAATCGCCATATCTGACAAACTTGGTCACTGTCTAAACAGTTCTGTATTCAGTTATTTGAAACCAGTGGAGTGTTACGTCTTCATTTCTACTGTCATAAAGTCGATACATAAGAAATTAATTCACTGTTGTGTCCACTTTGCAGCAGCCACTGCATTCTTCTGTACTAATTGCCATTTTTTTTTATCCACTGCTAAAGGTTCTCAACCAGTTCAATGGCCAGTAGCAACTTCAACTGCAACGACCCTAGTTGCTAGTACACTTTGATGTTATGTTACTTTTTCTCCAGTTACGTGATATATCTGGTACCAACCAGTAAATTTTTTGTAACCAAGACTATAGTCACGTAACTTGACATTTCACCCAAATTAATACTTTTTGGTGCACCACAATTTTGGTTGCACCAGTTTTGTGACGTGCTCCCCAATCATAAATCACAGAATTACCACTTTGGACCAATCGACCCTTCATTTCCCGCAGGGATATGTATACTTTGAGATATGATAAATACAATTAGATCTATGGATTCTTGTAACTTTAATTAAATCGAAGCAAAAACGGTGATTTAATATTTTTAATTTGATTTAGACTTAAAACCGCCATAAATTTTGCGCCGTTAAAGATAAAGGATTAACGCGGATGAATTTAGCACGCTTACACATCGGCTAACACATGCACAAAAGGTCGTTTTTAAATATTTTGCCCTGAAAGTGTCGCCAATTTTTCAATGACTTTTTAAATGATAATTCTATTTTCTTTCTATGCTTGTAAATTTTATATTTAAATTGTTCCTTTAAATATGTTATAATTTTAAATACCTTAAAAATATGCTTTAAAATTCATTTCAAATACTTAAACAATAAATCTGTTAAAATAAATGCCTTAGAGTATGCTTTATTTTCCACAAAAATATCTATTTTATATATTTGTGGTTTTAAATTCTATTCATCTTTTATTCAATTTCTTTATATTTATACAACAATTGATTTTACTTTACAACCACAAACAATTTATTTTACATGTTTTTTAATTTTTTTTTTTGTCGAATTTCCAATATTGAATTTTACTTGTATGTACAAAAAAATTTTCTACAGTTCAAGTATGTAATTTGTTTTTGTCCTTGCCATTGGCATTTAACTTCAGTTTTTTATATACAAACAAAAATGTTTAAACATTTATTTTATTCCTTTGTATGGCAATCTCTTTTTGGCGCCTGCCCTTTTTAACCCCATTTACTAGTGTTTTAGAAAATTTGTTTTTATCACTATCTATTGCTACTATATCAGCATTTAATTTACTAACAATTGTCTATATAGTATTTGTTTAACATACACAATATGATATTCATACACTATTAGAAAAAAATTAGTACATATTTTTGCTAAAACTTTTTAAAAATTACGATGCAAACAACAACTGCTGAAATTGGCAAATTTTTTTTTGATATATATTAGTAAGATAAGAATATCAAAAAAATAATCTGTCGAATCTACAAATATGTAGTTATATTTGAGCTAAAGTTTATTTAATTGAAAATTACAAATTAATCTGCTAAAATCAGCACAAAATTTGCTAAATATTAGTATACAAAAATAATCATAAAATAGTGTGAAATTTTTAAAGTCTTTTTTTTAATCTGCTAATTTTAGCATTTTTTAGTAGCTTTTTCTGCTTATTTTCATTTATTTCTATGAGTGTACAAATGTACCGGCAAAATAAATACAAATAATCTAACAAATATACAAAAAAAGTGGGTGTAGCAGTATCAGGCATAAAACCAATTGAAAATGTCACTCGAAAAATATTGTATTGATTGTACAATAAAAAAGTTCAAAGAGTACAAGTTTTAAATTCAAATGGCGCCTAAAAATATGCTATGAAAATTGTATATCAACATATACCATCAAATATACTATAATTTTTGTGTTGACAATAGCATTAAATTTTATTTTTCGGATTTTTTTTTCCAACTTTGCTACAAATGGCATGTCAATATGGACATAACTATACATTTGTTTTTGGGAAAAAAAATATCAAATTGAATTTTGTGGTCTTAAAAAACAACCAACAAAGAAAATCAAAGCAATTAAAAGTATGCTAACCAAAAAAATTCAAATAAAAAACTAATTGCTGATTGCAGATACAATTAAACAAAAATTTGCATAAATTGATCATAATAAAAAAAGAGAATAAATAGACAAAAATGTGTTGTCTACTTAGGGAATAAAATAAATTGTAAAATAACATGGAATGTCTAAGAAATAAAATTACTTATAAATGTTTAAACAATAATAATTTAAAGCATATTTATAGGATTTAAGGTGTTTAAGAAAAATTAGCCCAGTGTACAAATCAGTCCGAAAAAAATATAAAAGTGCCTTCAAAGCCACTGAAATCATAGCTATATGAAGGTATTTTTCTTTGCCGGTGAATCCACTTTCTGAGCACTCTCTTATGACGCATGAAAGACTCATTAATATGAGTATTATTGAAAACTTTTGTATAGTGCTTTTTCAAGAGCTTTGTTGTTGCCTCAAAATTATAGTTTCATAAAAGCTTTAAAAACTCAACTTTATAATAGTATTCTTTAAATCATAGATTTATAAAAGCTTTTTTTATTAAGTATAGAATAATAAAAGCTTTATCATTAATTTTATCATAGATTACGAAAGTTTATTTGCTTAACTAAATCTTAGTTTAATATTAATTTCATTGTAAACTGAACCCGTATATTACTAAATGCTTTTAAGTCGCAGTTTTTTAAAAGCATTATTATTAACATATACCTTGGTAATAAAAAGCCTTAGTATATACTAAGTTAGTTGTTTAATTAAATCGGTGTTAAATGAATTGAAGCCTAATATCAGAATTAAATTGTAACTGCCGTAAAGCTTTTATTAAATCTGATTTAATAAATGCTTTACTACTGAATTATATCCTATTAAAAAAAAAACATTGGTATTATCTTAAATATTATTATATTTATTTTTTATATGTTTTTACTATTAACTTAAATTGGGATTTGAAAAAGCTTCAGTAATTATACTTGTTAAAAAGCTTTTTAAAGTACTAAAATAGCTGAACTGAAAAAAAAACTTTGTTTAAAGTTATAGTTTTAAAAAGTTTTATTTTCTACTCAAATCTTTAATATGGACTTTACTCATGGTTAATTAAAAGCGTTATTGTAGACTTTAGCCACAATTTTAGATGTAATTTGTGTAATTGTTTAATTTTACTAAAGCTTAATTGTAGATTTTACAGAGTTTTACAATAGCTTTTGAGAAAAAGATTTTTTGTAGACGCTTTTTTAACCGTTTAAATTGTAGCTGTACAAAAGCCTTAGTGTTAACTTGAGTAATAGTTTCACAAAAGCTTTTTTATACTTAAGTTATAGTTATACAAAATCTATTTTATTCGATTGCATCGTAATTGCTTTATTCGGTTGGTTCGTAAGTTGAAGCTAAATCGAAATTATTGCTTCAAAGCTTAGTTTTACAAAAATAAATTTATTCGCTTAAATCAAAGTTTTACAAAAGTTTCAATCGAAGTTTTAGAAAACATTTGTTTTTACTAAATCGTAGTTTTACAAAAAGGTTATTATTGTTATAATCGTTCTTTTTAAAAAGCTTTATTATTGACTGAAATCTGAGTTTGATAAAAGCTTTATAATCAACTTAAATCATAGATTATACAAAAGCTTTATTTTTGATTTAAGTCATTGGTTTACAAAAGCTCTGTTATTCAATTTAATCGTAGTTTTACAAACTCTTTATTATTGGCTTATATTGTAGTTTAAAAGAAGTATTTTTTTATATTTTTTTTTTTTATTAATTTAACCTATAGCTTTACAAAAGCTTCATTATTGGCTTTAATCGTAGTTTTACAAAACTTTATTATTGGCCGACCTCGTAGTTTTACAAAAATATTTTTATAATCTAGAACCAATAAAAAATCTTATGGAATTTTTTTTTCTATTCCCATTAATATTCAAAGCATATTTCTAGGCTTTAATTTACTTCCGTCTTTTTTTACCATATTGTTTTTTTTTCTTAATCAAACCTTTTGGATTTCCCAAAATTAGCTTATAAATCCTTTTGAAAAAAAAACTAACTTTTTGGAAGTAGTAAATTTACATAATGTTACAGCGTAAAGTTTTTCCAATAAGTTTTATTTTTGTTTTCTACTTATTTTTCTCTAACAAAAATCATGGTTATATCTTTTTTTTAGCAATAAACCTTTTTATGACTTCAACGATTTACTACAAATCCCTCACAGACTTAACCTTTACCAAAACGAGAAAAACCAATAAAAAATTGTTACAAAAAATATTATTTTCTTTCTCAAACTCTGAAGACTATAAATATAAATTTCTATAGTTTTGTTATTTTTTGTGGTTATACTATAAATCGTCACCTAAAATCCAAAAGGCCGTAACTAACAATATATTCAAAATTGACTTTTTGATTGATTACGATGCTAGTTAACCAAAATACACCTGCCCACAACATTTTAAATGTTTACGTCTAAAAATACCGATTTTATTAACGAAAATCAAAAGACCGTAACTGCAATTTTAATATATTCATTAAACAAAATGTCGTGTAGTGCTGTTTTATGCCTTTTATGTAATGATTTATATTGTTTTTTGTTTAAAAAGTGTCACTTCATTTTAATTTCTGGAAAACAACTTACTACTTTAATCAATTTTTCTCGGAAGTTTTTTAAAAAGGTAAAATGCGTTTTGTTTAAAAAATATATAAAAACTTTTTTAATTACTAAAAAAGCTGAATTTTTTATCTTAAACTTTTGTTTAATTTTTTGCATACATTTTTGTATTGGAGTTACGGCCTTTTGGTTTCAGAAAAATCAAGTACAAAAGGCCCGAACTGCATTACTTAAAAACTACTATTTTTTCCGTGAAGTTTTTTTCTCAGAATCAAATAATTCTAAAATTGGATACTAAGCTTTATGCAGTTTTTTAATTTATAATGTTTTTTTTTTGTCTCCTATAAAAAATTAAAAAGTGTAGTTACGGCCTTTTGGATTTTGGGTGACGAAATATACATTTAAAATTGTTATACACTCATATGATGTTAACAAGGATTGATTTTCTTATAAAGGGTTAGTAATGAAACTTATACCCTTACTTTTTTTTTTGTATACATTAACTTTTAATTTACATGATTTTAGTGGAAATTGTAACAAAATATTTAAACTTGAAAATTCAGCCTAAAAGTATACCTCACTTCGTGCAATATAGTGTCATTTTGGGGGAATTTTTCGATAAAATTTATAGTATAGTTTTTGATGCTGAAAATTGAAAATTTGTAAAGTTTAGTTTGAGGATGTTTAAAGTAAATTACATAAAGTGCTTATTATATTGCATACATAAGAAAAAATGTTAATTTTATATAAAAAAAAATAATGATTTAATACTTCCATTCCCAATTTGTGTGTGAGTGATATTTATTTTTAAACAAAAATTCTAATAAAAACAATTTTAAAATATTTATTTAGTAATGCTATTAAATTTTTTTTGGTTTATCTCAAAATGTTATAATTTCTTTTGTATATAAAAAATCTTCAAAATGAATTCTAATATTTACTTAACAAATTTAACAGCCATTTTGAATTTTTCAAAATCAAAGCATACATTAAGGCTTACTTCATGCTTAATTTAGTAATGCGAAATAAACCTAACAAGAAATATATTCAAAAAAAGTTTTTAACAAATTCATACATTTATAAGCCACTCTGTTTATCTATGAAATATTCATATTTCCATTTTGGGTGGAATAAAAATTCAATTAAAACCTCATTCAATGTCAGAAAGCATAAAGGTCGTGAACTCTTAAGGCCATAACGCAAAACTGTTCTCTTACACTAGAAAATACAAATATAAAGCTTTTATAAAAAAGAAGAAAAATCCGAAAAATCACATGAACAAACAAATAAACATGGCAAACAAACAACAGCCACTATACAGCCAATGAACCTTAAGGCTAAAAACGCATAAAAGAATAATATTTTAAAACACACATACTACTTACTCCACATACACACACACACACACACATCTATAGAGTCGAATACAACTGCAAAAAAAAAACTTTACATTTACAGTTGTTTTTATTCCCGCACTTGACATAAAAACTCATCACGGTTTTGTTTTTTTTGTTTTTGTTCCTGTTTAAAGCCACCTTATCCTTGACTGACTCCTTCATTTCATGGGCATGTACGACAGAATAAAAAATGTTAAATAGCCACTTAGCCATTTGAAATATATATACAACAAAGTATTGAAACAAACAACGGAAGTAACAGTAAAAAATATAGTTGTTGTATTGTATGAAATGAAAAGAAAATTGTTAGCAATAACAAAGACACAAGTGTTTTTTAGCACTTGAATAAAACAGTTTTACATTTTTATTTGGTTTTTATATTTAACGGAAAACTCAACTACTCATATAATCACAAGGAATACGAGACGCCAAAGACAACGTCATTTCGATGTCAATAAACAAGGAAGAAAATATCACCACAATCATACTTTTGAACTTTGTGTGTCTGTCCTTTTTTATGTAAAAGGAGGGCGGCCTAATATGCTCTAGGCTAAACGTCTGTTTTGGACTAAACACACACAAAATAACAACAACAAATAACGACTAAAAAATCAGAAATTGAGGTTACAAAAAAGGCCAAGGGTGTTTAACCCAAGGATGGCCAACCGGGTTACAAATGACACAGAATTAAAAATAGAATTTTAGATCAAAAGGCAAGAGAAAATATTCCCTTCCTCACTAAATTAAATTTAAAATCGTAAATGTAATTTTAAAAAGAGTAGACAAAGGGAATCGGAAATGGTTTCAGCTTTGAATATTTTGCATTAAACAATGTTTGATTCCCTACGGTAAATGAGGATTCAATTGCCCTTAAAAAACCTGACACCTGACTGGTTAAAGCGGGACTTATCAGAGAACTAGCAAAATTTGGTATTACTGTGGGCTATATTATATATAATTTTACTTATCGCGTTTAAGCGTTCCATAATGTTTTGTACTTTTTGTTATTTGATATTTTTTAATTTCTTCTTTTTCTAATATATATATGAATCTGAATTTTAATTGTAATTTTTTTTAATATTGAATTGAGCTTTTAATTTTATTTTGGTATCTGCATTTTTACTGAACACAAAGGACGTATGCAGTGACAGGTGCAGCGAGGGTATATTCCTGCACTTCAACTATTTTTTTTGTGTATTAGTGTTCTCTCCATTTTTTTATTTTCTTGTTGTGTTGTGTTGTTTTGTTTTATTTATGTATTTAAACATACACTCAAAAAATATAACTTTGCTGTTAGCCAACCATTATGGACGAGGAAGTACATTCTGTGACGCATGCCTAAATAAATAAAAGATAATGTTTAGCGCTAAAATATTAAGATTTTTATAAGGAAGAAGTACTAAAACTCTGAGGAGTTTTCAATAGAAAGAGTTTCCAAAGAATTGAATTATTTATGATGTGTGTATAATATTTTAGATCCGCTTTTAAATCAGAACTAACAAGGGAGCTCTGTTGGGTGGTTCCTCCAGATTTCGATGAAATTCGGATATAGGATAGAGTATAAATAAAAATTTGGTAAAAATAACATACCTGCCCAATCTCATATTAAGTAAAAATAGGTTTCAAAGTTATTCGAAACTTTTTTTTTAACTTTTTACTATTAGTGGAATCGTCATCCAAATGCCTATCACTTGATAACAAAATTGTATAGTTTTTTTTTTTAAAGAAGTTTTAAAAAAAACGCCATTTCCAACCGAGATTATTTTTTTACTGGCTAAGGCCCGATTACTGAATGTCCAGTTAAAATTTAACAAACAATTAAAAGTGAAAATTTATGTCAGTTACAGTCCCAGTTAGTAGCTAAGGGACATTGTGAAAATGAGGCTAAGGTAATAAGTATTAAAAAGTTTAAAACCCCTAAAATATTAAACCTCCTGACCACGATCGTAATTAAAACAAGTACATGCTTTAAAATTAGTTTTATCAATTTTTTTATACCCTCCACCGTGTTTATGTTACAAATAAAACAAAAGCAAATAAAAATAATGAAAAAAATTGTTGAGGTAAAAACTTTTTTGGATTTAAAAAAAAATACTTGTGGTGAAATAAAATTTTTGAGGTGGACAAGTGTTTTTGTGGCGAAACAACTATTTTGTGGTGAAAAAACATTTTGAGGCGAAATCAAATTTTGAGGTGAGTTTATAAAATATAATTCACTGATAAGCGTCTTGTAAAAAAATGTGACGTCATATTTTATACACTAGACGCGTCTATGAAATTGTACTAAATATACACCAATTTGTATTTAAAATTTAGAGGTAACTTCACATTTTCACTCATAACTATTGAACCGCTGAACCGATTTTGCTCGTTTTCAATACTAAACTTTTCGCGAAAATGCCTATCAATCTATGTTAAAATGAGGAGTCTCTATTGCGTTTTCGCGCCTTGACCGCCATTTCAACAGACAGACGGACGTCGCTAAATCAGCTTAGAATTTCATAAGCATTAAGAATATATATACTTTATGGGGTCTTAGACCCACATATGGTGGAGGGTATACAAATAGTAGAAAATATGTATCCTGAGTTGCCAAATAATTATTTGAAACATTTTTTTTGCAATTTTTCGGCGGTACCTTTATTAAAAAACAAATTAAAAGTCTAAAGCTGTACATTTTTTTTTTTTATGTGGATAATAAAATACGAAAACATATTTTTTTAAACACAATGGTAAAATTAGGCTAAAATTTATTCAGTTATAACGTAAAACATAAGCAATGGTTCAATTTCATTGAATATGATAATGTACAGTGTTGTCCTATAACAATTTTAAAAAATGGTAAAAAAGCATATTTTTCCAAGACTTTAAAAAATCATTTAACTTAAAAAACAAAAATTTTATATACTTTTCAAGACTTGAATCAAATAAATAAAAATTTAATTTTTTTTAATATCTTCAATATTCTGTCAATGTTTAAAATTTGGTTGCTAATATTTCCACTAGAGTGCGCTTTAAGGAAAAAAACATGCAAAAATTTCGTAATGAAGCTTTGTTCTCTATATCTGTAAAGTTTGGCTTAAAAATGTCAAGCGAATCTATTACGTGTCCTTAATAAGATACTTAAATTTTAGATAATTTTACTAAATTTTTCTACTATTTACAATTTACTAAAAATTACATACTAGTTTCGCTAAAATGATTTAAATGAATTATAAAAAATCTAAAAAATTTCTAAGAAATCATAATCTGAGAAATACATTTAAGAAATGGAAAGGTTTTTATACAAATACATTATTAGGTTAATAATATAACTCTCTAATATTTTATTTATTTTTTTCAAAATAATTTTTTCACTCTCTTTTGCCATCCAAACAAAAACTAAAGTTTTACAAAAAAAAAAAAAAAAACTACCATAAAACACATCTCATCATAAAAATGTTGTGTTTATATCTTGTCCGTACATGTATTACGGAAATAAAGTCTACGACAATGTTAGCTAGTAACAACAACAAGTACTTTTTAAACTCCTCTACCGGAAATCCGTTTCAGTATGAAGTACCTCGACAATTTTATTAAGACTCTTAACGTCCAAAAATAAACAAACACAAAAAAACAAGCAAATTTTTAATAGCTTTTTATTATCAACTAGAGAATGAGGCCGGTCTTCTATAAAAACTCCTGTCTCTCATTTTTTAACGTATAATTAAATTTCATTCCAACACATACATAAAGGACGCAAAAAAAAACAAAACTTCAAATTTACAAAAACCAGAATAAGAAATTCCATTATAAAAACACGTGCTAAATGTTGAATAATCATTACATAAAGTTTTGAAACTGAAGCAATGAATATATAAAGGAATATTTTGGGAATATGGGATTGAGAGAGAATGAGAGTACTATATGAAGAGAATGTCCTGCGCAGAGTTTGTTTATTAAATTTAAAGTGAAATTGGATTGGAATTGAAACTATTTGTAAACAAAATCTATGGCCATAATAATATTTTGAACTTCTTGTTAGGTCAAAACGGATAAGAAAATTATTAATTTTAAAAATTTTCTACTAATTTCATTAGAGCTGATGGACTTTAACATCTTCTAAAAGTAGAATAAGTTTCTCAATATTTGTAATCTTCAATATTAAACCAGGTATGGCAGACAATACCTGCTAAACTACCATTATCGATTCAAAGGCCTTTTAACTGATTATCGCCATTGTCCCTAAAATACCGTTACCAAAATAATTGAAATATCGTTATCCCTAAAATACCGTTACCGATGTAACTAAAATACCAATATCCTTAAAATACCGTTACCGTAGTAACTGAAATACCGTTATCGCTAAAATACTGTTACCGAAATAATTAAAGTAGCGTTATCCTTAAAATACAGTTACAGAAATAAACGAAAATAGCATTAGCCCTTACCGATAACCGCATCGAATCGGTTACCATCCATGTATTAATAACATGATTTCTCTACAATCTTCATTGATAAAAATGCAACATATATTCAATTTCGAAAAAATCATTAAAAACATAAACTGGGCGAAAGAAAGTTTTTTTATTTGAATCTTGAATATCTGATAAATATTAAAGTTATAGCAGCCCGAGTAAAAACGTGTACATATAATCATGCATTATTTTATATAAATATATATGTTATTGCATGCTATTCAGCCCTCGGCATATATATTTTGACAATAGCAGAATTCATTTTTTTATCCATCTTTGAAAGTTTTTCTAAAAATGAATGATTACGTTTTAAATAAAAGCCAATATGAAAATTAGACATAAGGATTATTATTATATTTTATTAACGAAAATTTCAAATAATAGTAAAAATAATAAAGAATAAAACTAATAAAGAAATATAGAGTATGGCCTCGAACTTGAATAATTTTCATTTTCATTAAAAGTTAATTTTCATATTTGGCATAAATAATTTGAAGAATTAAAAAACGAGAATTAAAATTAAATGAAGTTATTCAAAATCTTCAATAAATTTGAATGCAATCAGTTTAATATGTATCCACCATTGGCCTTTTACCTTTTGTAGGTAAAAGATATACCAATACAAACTTACAAAGCATTTCAACAGAAACTTCTCTTCAAAGGTTTTGTGTTTCTAAAATTGTTTCATTAAGCAATTACTTCTTTTTCCTTTAAAATAATCCAATATGTTTTCAATACTATTTAAATCGTAGCTTCTAAGTGGCCAGTTAAGCCTTTCGACTCCAGTTTCACTTAAAATACTGATAACCAATCGTCCTTTGTGACAAAGGGCATTGTCTTGTTGTAAAATAAATGACTCCCCAATCATTTGATCGCCAGACGGCAATGCGTGATTAATCAGTACGCTCAAATACTTCTATTGGTTCATCATTCCGACAACTGTGACTAAGTCACCGCAGCCATTGGCACACTCAGAGAACTTCTGTTGTAAATATTTTTAATTGTTTGAGTTGTAATACATATTTGTTTTTAAGTGAAAAAACAGGCATTTATAGAAGAAATTGAATTTTTGAAGTTAAAAAAACAAACCACATCAAATTGCTGTATAATGATATTACATTTTTTTATAAAGTAGTTTTTTTTTAATTTAGTAAATAACTAAAATTAAAGAATAATATAAAATATTATTTTAAATATCTCCAATATTTGGTCATTCTTTGAATGACATCCTCAAATTATAATAATTGTTCCCTGAAGAAGTCACCCAAAGTGGAGTCGAAATATTGGAAATAAATAATTATAATTTATAAATCAAGGATCTTAATCTCGTTTTGAAAGAAAAGAATTAAATAAAATAAGACCAAAGAAAAGTTAACATTTTTAGTAATATGTTTCTTAATATTTGTATATGGACTTAAGGGATATGATAGAATGATCATATATTTGTAAGAAATTGTGTATATTTCTATACAATCATATACAAAAATTTAGTGCAATTTTAACAGACAAAAACTCGGATCTAATTATATTTAGAAATATCAGTTTACATAAAATCATTTACAATTATATATGGTCAAAATCCCTATACAATAATATCTGGTTCTTATATAATTATATATATTTGCATCAGTTTATATATAAACTGATAAAATTAGATACAAAACTGATACAATGTAATACAATTCTATCTGGCTATAATTCGGATAAAATTTTACTGTACCATTATCTAATTGCATCATATTAGATCTAAACCCATACAAAAAGTTACAATTATATGGGCCCATATTTCGAATGAAATTAAGTAAGTAACGTCACATATAAATTGATATGACTACATAAAGCTCCATATCAATTTTTTTTTGCGTGAAATTATATATTGACATCATTAAAAATCTAATCAATTTTATTTTCGCTAATTGCTTTAATTTCTTGTGCTTTCATTAACATTTCAAGAACAAGGAAAAACCAGTTGAACCCTTTTTGCTTAAATGACTTTCTTTAACCCCCTTTATCAAGAACTAATTAAGAAACTCAACAAATAAAAATAAAAAACCAATTTACAACAAATTTTTTTTTAGCTTGTTTTCTTAACCCAAACAAAAATATTCTTTTCAATATCACTAACATAACTTTAACAAACAAATAACGACAAATTACAGTCACTTAAAATTCTAAAAGCATAACATTTCATACAGAATGTCAACGATTTTAACACTTGCAACTGGAGTGAAGAGAAATTCTTAAAAAAAAAATTATATAGAAACTTAAATAAAAGTGACAACCACCATAAGGGAGTTAAAGTATAAAACAAGAATAAAACCTCTTTACACATTTTTTTTTATATAAATTTTGTTCATCATTCCAACAAAAAGTGTAACAAAGACACGCGAATACCACTTAATCAACATACAGCTGCAATGGCATAAGCAACAGAAGATGTTTCGATACAATGTCTTTGTTTGGTGGAAAACGTGAAAATAATATAGCTTTTTAAATAGAATAGACAGAGTTTTTATATACTATACAAAAAAATTATATCCTTTACAGCATTTTCAGCGAAAAAAAAATAAAGTGTTTAAAACTAATTCAAGGAATTTTCATCTTTAAATACTTTTCCTTAGCGTAAAATAAAGACAAGTGCTATAAGAAATTAGATAATAAAAAAGTTCAGATAATAAAGTTATTTTTGAACCAAAAAAAAAGAGTAAAATATAATTACAACTTAGGTAAAAATGTTAAGACTTCTGTGTTACTGCAGTTTGAGATGTTGGTTAAGGGAAAAAGGAATTTCTTATCATTTAAATCAAAAATTTTGTAAAAGTTGAAGAAACATTTGTTATTTTAGACAAACTTTACCCAATATTAGGCCAGCAGAACATAGACCGTGAAAGTAGAAAGTAAACGCTACTAAAATTGAGAAATTTTACAAAATCCCTAATATAGCACAATGCTTCATTACAAATTATTTTAATTGGTTTGCCTAAGGCCCCTCTAGTGCAAATAACACTACTCAATGGCAAAAAAAAAAAAACTGGGTTTAAATTGAAATTGTTTCATTTGAAGTTTTTGAAATATATTTATATATTTACATCATTCACCACATTTGTTGCTATATTTTGCTTAATTCTTCAAAAATTTATCGCAAAATCTGTCTTTAAGAATATAAATCTGCAAAAGGTTATCTTTAATATGAGTATAATCATGTCGCTGTTTGCATCAGGATATCGCTCTGGTATGTCAAGGACGTTGAATATTTTACTTGTTTAGTTGTATCCTTAAAGTTAAAAAAATTTAAAATTTTTTCTTTGTTGCATAAAAAAGGCATTCCAA
The DNA here is from genome assembly GCA_021234595.1 of Delia radicum. NCBI lineage: Eukaryota > Metazoa > Arthropoda > Insecta > Diptera > Anthomyiidae > Delia > Delia radicum. Next base: position 229,878,445 of record CM037854.1, read on the forward strand.
GGAAAAACATTTTGTATTAAAATTGCAAATGCATTCAAAATGTTTTGAAATATTTAGAAATTAGCTCCAAATTTTAAATAATTTTTCACATACTAAAATTTTATTCTTAACATTACTACTGAGTAAGTTGCAACTATTTTCAGAACCTGTTTTTGTAATTAGTGCTGCCAGGTTTGTTGGGCATAAAATCGTCCATTTTTTAGCAACAAAATTAGTAGATTCAGCCAAAGTTTTGGTAACACTTCGTTGATTAAATAAATATTTGCTAAAAGTGAATAAAATTTTTGTTGAATAGTAGACTGAAAAAAACTCAAAAACTTTAGTTAATTAATTTTCAGAAAATCTTAAAAAAAATTTGTCATTCTTTTAAAACCATTTATAATACGATACAAAACTGTTCATACTCCACATTGACGATATAAATTAATTTAATATCTGAAAATATATTGAAATAGTTATATTATATATAACTTAAACAAAATTATCTTTCAACTACTTACATCAATGGTTGTCTAAATGGCGGCATCTTTTGTCTGAATAGTGGCATCTTTAAGAGCGACATTTTAACAAATTTATTTAAAAAAGTTGTAAGGAAATATTACAACTTTTTAAAACCCCGTATTAAATTCAAAAAGTTAAAACATTTTTTTTTAATTTATAACGAGCTTTCAATCTCCGTATATTTACAAAAATTAAGAAAATCAAACATATTAGCTAGGTTGATACTAGTAATTCGATCTGGCTAAATATCTCATCAGAACCCGACGTTTTAGAAAAACTAGAGCCATCAGAATTGGCAAAGCTTTAACAAAAAATCTATTAATCATCAATTTTGCTTCATTCTTGTCTTCTTAGTCATGACGTCACTCGACTTTAAAGACCAAAAATGTTCTATTCATATTAAAAATTTTTAGATTTTACTCTGGCTCAAGTAATAATTTTTACACTGTTATTAGTTTTTTGTTTTTATATACATAGAGCTTAATTTTATGTTATTTTTAATTTATAACGATCTTTCAACCTCCGTATATTTACAAAAATAAAGGAAAACAAACATATTAGCTTAGGTTGATACTAGTATTTCGATCTGGCTAAAGATCTCATTAGAACCCGAAGTTTTAGAAAAGCTAAAGCCTCCAGAATAATTGATTGGTTAATACTAACTTAATTATTACTTACTGAAATATATTTTAAAATGATATTTTGTAATTTCTTTCAATATTGAATTTCGACATGTTAAAACTTAAAATCTCAATTTTCCAAATTTTTAAAATTTCAATATCCCAGGGACCAGTCACATGACGTGTCCTTTGACCAGTTTGCTTTAAATTATACCGTATAAATTATATAACCGTAACGAAATAAATGAAATACCGTTAACTTTAAAATACCGAAATAGATAAAGTAACATTACCCTTAAAATACCGTTGCCGCAAACATCTAAGATAGCGGCAGCGCTAAATACATCATTTCGATAGCTTTTCGATAGATTTTTATTTATAATTTTTTTTTTTATTATAAAAATGTATTTATTGTATAAATTTATTAGATTTTTTATGAAAAACTCACGAAATTACTTTTCCCTTAATAAAGGGTCCGCCCAATAACTTTTTTTTTTTGAAAATGCTATAAAAAAACTACTGAATATTTTCTCAAATTTCTTTTTTTATTTGAAAGTACAATCCTTCCGGTTAATAATGGAAAATAATTTCATTCAATTGGCTGCCTCGGCTGGCCATGCAGTAGCCTACACGATCGGTCCAATTTTTAAGCACATTATCGATTGTGTGCAGCTGTATTTCACCAATGGCTTAGAAGCGAAGCGAAAACGCATTGGATGGTCAGTTGGCTTAAACTCCTGAACCAATTGGTCTTTGTATGGTCTTTATGCAAAATTCGTATCAATGATGTCTCCGAAATGTTCAATTGTTGAGAACGACGGAATCCGTACGCAATTTTCGCACACATTCTGCAACATTACCATGATTTTCAAAGTAATGTCGCAATATTTCCCAGCGTTGTTCAAGCGTATACACAACCATATTCGTTCAGCGGATGGATAAAACTAATTATCTGTCAAATCAGACATGAGCTAAGCTTTACCATTCACGAAATAAGCACTAGTTGAAAAAAAAAAACTTTAGATGGCGGACCCTTTATAATACTATAGTAAAATAAATTTCTAAATTAACACTTTGACGATCATAGGCAAGAATGCTTCACAAATTTCTCCTGCTAATAGATAGAGTTAATATTGACAATGGTGATTTGTAGAGGAGGGTTGTTACAACAAAAGTGTAGTTTCCAGTATTTCTCTATCTGGTCCAACTTACCCGTTAGAAGTTCTCAAAGTTGGCAAAAAAGTATTATTTATTTAAGGGGTAAAATAACAATTTTTTTTAAATATAAATTAGGGTCAAGGAGGGGGACAATTGTTTTTTATAATAAACATTATTTTTTTTAAATTTTACGAATATCGCGAAAAACTCAAAATTATTTTGGCAGAAAATTTATTATCGCCACATTTATGAACAACTTTCGAAATTACTTTTCCCCTTATACAACACTTTAATAAAAATAAATTTCTACATTAAAGTACAACCCTTTTTTTCCCCACTTTAACCAGTTTTATCGCATAAATTTCTTTACTTTAATGACTTGAAAAAAAAACATAGCTAAGGCACGTGTCGTTTAAAAAGAAAACACTGTTACAACTTGGGTGACCAGTGTAATCATAGTACTCCAAGAACAGAAACAAAACAGGCATTTGTTAATTTTAATTAGCCTTCTTTAATGTAATAATCATTAAAAACAACACCATAACTAAATTATATAGCTATTTTCTATTAAAAAACTACTATGAGTTGTAATAAAACCAAACGTTTTATGAGTGCTGGTAGTTAAAGGAAATTATTAAATATCGTGTTATTTGTTAACAAGCGGAAATTTAATTTACTAATAAAGTGCACAATAGGTGGCAACACTTAATACTGTGGTATGTATAAATGTAAATATTTTGTAAATTTTACACTTACCTGTATTGTTTCTTGGGCCGAATATTTACGATTATAATCAACATAGTGCAAATTCGGCATTTTTTTTTTGTAGAAAATTATCATAAAATAATTTACTTTAACAATTTAATTTGTTAGCTGTTCCTTTATGTTGATAGTCAAAGCCATAGCCTAGAAAGATGGAAAACAAAATTAAAGTTAACATTTTTATTTTATATTTTAAATCCTAGAGATTTGAAGTAATCATAACCTCAAAGAGAATTTTAAATCTGCAAAGTATAAGTCTATTTTCTTTTTTAGTTTAAATTTCTTTATTTTCATTTTTTGTCTTTGTTTCTGGCTGAAAAAAAAAATGTCATGGATATGAATTTATTGCCTTTGGAGACATTAAATTCCCTTAAGATAGCTGTCATCAAGGGGATTTTATTTGTAAGTTTTATCTTTTGCTTTTGATATAGTTAATACCACCATTGGTTTATAAAAATCAAATGAAAAGATTTTTTTTTGTAAGAAAATATATTAAAATAATTCTCTATATTCACAATTTTTTATTTAAAAATCATTGTACCATTTATTTAATAATCATAATATGGTAATCAATAAAGATGAAATTCTTTTCCATGATCATAATATGATAACTAGGACTATAATATGTTTATAGTGCAAATATTATGATTGCTACAAACATGTTATGATCATTACGAATTTATGCTCTAAGCATATGTTTCCATTATTTTATTTTTTCCTGGCAAAATAAGATTTGTGATGAAAAAGCTACTAAAATAAAAAATTTATTATACAATTTATACATTTAAAATACTATGTAGGTAAAGACAACTGCAAATGTAGTTAAAAACAAATGAAATTTCACTTAAAGATAGAAAGACTTACATTTCAGTAAATTCAACTAAAATTGTCATTTGTTTTTTAATGTTCAAAAAATGACTAACTAAAAATGAACCACATGTTAGTAAAAAATAAACAAACATTTATTTATTTTATTTTTTTAAATAACAAAAAACTACTGTAAAAAATGAATGTAAAAGCATAAACAGTCATTTGATGTAGTTTGTTTTTTAAATGAAGTACACGGTTAGTAAAAAATTGTATTTGTTCTACAAAAGACTGACATTTACATTAATAATAAATAAACTGTATTACAATCCAAACAATTACATATTTTTAAAGCAGAAGTTCCCTGAGTGTATACATTGCATAGCGACAAAATAAAGATTTATGTAACTCCTTAATAACACGAAACTAATTCGTCAGCGCAAAGACAGTTTCATTATTTAAATTATTTTAAAATAAGTTTATTTAAATGTGTAAATTATTAAATAAATAAATATACGTTTGTAAAATGTACAAAAAAAGCATAATGCATAACTTTTTAATCTAGCTTCAACAGCATGCTGGGAGAATAGTGTAAGAATCTTACTATGATCTTTTATAAACATTTATATAACCATAATATGATAATATTGAGATCAATTCGGAATCATAATATGTATCTAATCGTCATACTTATGATAAAAAAGGCAAGAGTATGGTTGTCACAACCATATTAAAATGGTTGTCGCAATCATAAATCAAAAAAAAAAAATAGTAATGATGCTCTTCGAATATGGTTGCCCCAACCATGTTTTTTCTGTGTCTTCTTTTTTTTACTCATAGGTAAGAAAAATACTATTCTAGGTTGGTATTCACAAGGTTTTCTTACAAATACAAACTAATTTAATCTTAATTTTTTAGCATAACTCGATGTGTACCGTTAATATGAAATATATAATAATTCCATATTAATTATATGTACAAAATATAAATAAATTTTCTTAACCATTACTCTTACTCTTAAAACTAAATAAAATAAAAATAATTTCGAAACGAATTCAAACCACATTTTTAACATTAATCAGTGTGTATGATGAATATTTTAAATATAACATTCTCATATCATATTCGCAAATTTTTTCTGACTTTTGAAACCAATTTTATCGGCACAAATTATAACATTACTAGGTACGTATGATTTATATTTAATTTCGAAAAATTTCGTATAACTCATACGTAAACAAATTATATATTAGTTTCCATATTAGTCGTATGTAAAAAATACTATTCTAGTTTCTTATTCATTATTTCTTCTAACAAAATATTTTTAAACCCAATTTAATCTACATCTTGTAATATTACTCATATATAAAATATACTATTTCAGCTTCGTATTCATAATTTTTTCTAAAAAGTTGTTTTAAACCAAAATATATATATATTAATATCTTTTTACATAACTCGCTGAGTATGATTAATATTTAGTATAAACCTGATCAATATTACTCATACGTAAACAAAAGATTATTCTAATTTCGTATTCACTTTTTTGAATTCTTTTTGAAACCAATTTGTTCTACAATTAACAACCTTATATATATATATATACGTATGATTAATATTTTGTATAAACAATTCCATATTTCTCATACGTAAAAAAAAATACAATTCAAGTTTCGCGTTTATTACTTTATCTGAGAAATATTTTTGAAAACCTATTTAATTTACATTTTTTTACATTATCCGGTGTGTATGATTAATTTTTACATGACACTTTTTCACTTCTATATTCATATTATATAATAGTTCTTGTTGTCACTTTATAGATATAAAACAATATTTAAAAATAATAAGAATATATTGTAAATCTTCCTGGTAGGTATATTTAAAATTTTCTTCCAATTTACTTTAAACATCGTTAATATTAAGATTTACATTTTGGAAATTTCCATCTACAAGAATAAGCATAATAACCCATGTCCGTTTCTTAGCTGAAGCGTAAATTAGCTCGTTTTCCGGTTCAACAAACTCACATGCTTTGATTGTTATAAAATATTGTTCTTCCACAGTGGACTGGACAGGATGGACGGATGGATGTTATGCATTGCATTATCATTATACATAGCTAGTCCAACAAATGATACTATTATGATAACGAAAAGTAAAAGAAAACGAAAAAAAAATAACAAGTAAAAACATGACTTGACTTAACGATAAACAGGTCATAGACTTTATACCAACACACAAACAAAAACATACAGACTCCAACACACCAATACACATAATATAACAAACTTGAAGAAAGTTAGCAGCTGTTACTAAAGCTATATTTTTTTTTTAACAAGCATGTATGAATGTGTATGGGTAAGTGTTAGTAAAATAATCATAGTATACTTTTTGGCGCATTGACGTTAAAATTTATATTATTAAAAGTAAATTAACGTTTTTTGCTTGTTTTTATTTTAAAATTTAAATATAGATTTGAAAAATATAACAACATATGGGTCCTTATGCATCATAATAAAAACCTATAAAATTTAAATGAAAATCAATACAAAAAAATTGTGCAAAAATGTATATTTTTCCCCCTGTTTTACTTTTTATACATACTAATATCCAGTCACGTTCTAGTTTATAGCATTTAACACTGTATATGATGTTCCAATTTTTGTTAATAGTCCTTGCTTTTTTTTTATCTGTTTACTCATTTTTCCTTAGTTTGTGTAAATTTCTATTCCTATGATGAATGATTGCTTAAAATTGTTTTTCTGGCCATTTACATTTCATTTTCCCATCATCAATTGTACATGTGTAGGTTTTTTGTCTGTTCAACTTGTATTAATGTTGAGAACTGGAGATGATACCTTTAAAAAGTACCTTTAAGAAGTAGTCAAAGTGTACCAAAAAGGACATTAGCAGTTAGGACTTTATTAACTAAAATTGTACGCAATATTTCGTTTTAAGTCCCATTCCTTTTTATATTTTTCATTGAATAAAAAAATTAAAGATTTAAAAAATATTAAATAAGATAACAATATGTCTACAAACCTAAATGATTAAATAGTTGAAAACTGTCATCCAGATTTGTCACATAATTTTTGGACTTTTTATGTTTTAAAAATTTTTTAGTTTAAAATTCGATAAGAAAAGTTTAAAATATACATAGCGGCGTTACCCTTTACTGCATCCATAGCTATATGTAACGAATACTTTGACTACATGCAGCGCCTACACTGATAGAAAAAAATTAGTAAAATTATTTGCTAAATCTACTAAAAGTTAGTTAAAAATTACATTGCAGAAAAAACTGCTAAAATTAGCTGATTTTTTTTTACAAAATATTAATAAGTTAAGAATAGCACAAATAAATCCTCTGATTCTACAAACATTTAGTTATAAAATTTTAAATTTTTAAATGAAGAGGTTATGTTTTATAAATTAGAAAGAAAAGAAAAGAATCATCATATTTTTGTTCAACAAAACTGATGAAGCTTTTTCCTTGAGTGTATTCTTGATATTTATTACAAAGTTAACCCGAACGTAACGCACATGTATGGAGGTATATGGAAGCATGTATGGAGATTTATATATCCATGTATATACGTGTATGCATGTTTATGAGTATGTCCAAACATGCATTGAACTTTCCCATATATGAAAATGTTTACCTGAGTATCGAAAATATTTCAAATAGTTGGTGATTTCATTCAAATTCAACTAACATTTGTCATTTGTTTTTACTGTTTAAAAATTACTAACAATTGTAATAAAGTATAGTAAAAAATAAAGAAACATTAATTTTTTTATTTTTTTTTAAATAACAAAAAACGACTGTAAAACATGATTGTAAAATCATAAAACAGTCATTTTATGTGGTTTGTTTTTTTAAAAGGAACTACAAGGTTAGTAAGAAATTAAATTTTTTCTGCAAATGACTGACATTTACATTAAAAATATAGAAACTGTAATACAACTCAAACAACTACATATTTTTAAAGCAGAAGTTTTCTGAGTGTATAAATTTAATTTCTTCTCCCTTTTACCAGAAAAAATTATTGGGACTTGAACAGACATTACATTCCTAACTTTTAAACAAACACGGAGTTTGGGAAAAGTCAGTAATACAATTTGATTACCTTTTAGATCAAAAAAGTACCATATTGTTTAATTTTGGTACCATTTCAGAAATTTTCTTTAACATCTCCTTTTTTTCTTATGTTTATGCCAATGTATTAGCTTGTGTTGCTATATCCTTCAAAATATGCAGCCCAATACCCCATCTTCATTGACTGACCAGAATACTAAACGTTTTATATTTTGTTTCTTGTTCATTGAAACATTTAACTTAATCCTTATGGTATTTAGTTCAGTATTAGCGTTACATATGAAATTAGTTTTTTTTTTCTTTTTTCTATTTTTTTTTTGTTCTTCATTTGTTCTTTTTTCTCAGTTATTCCCTGTTAACTGATTAGATTTCTTTTTTGGTATTGAGTTGCTGCAACATGTTTGTTGTTGCAAGAAAAGTTTTTTGTTTTGTTTTAAGGGGTTTACTCTCTTTAGAAATCAATATAAACAGAAATATTTAAACAATTATAAAAAAATAAAGAAATGTTTTATTAAAAATATTCTTTTTGTGATAGAAAACCCCAATATTAAGTATTATTTAAAAAATATTATTTTGAAATTCGGACTAACCATTTCATTATATACCCTTTTTTAAGGCAACATCGGTTGCCAGCGATGAGCCATGGCTACTCATCTGAGAATATGAGTAGTTCTTAATTTTTTTACACACATATAAATTATTAGTTTCCGACCAAACTTACGTTTTTTGTCCAAAGCAGAAGCCGTAGCCGAACTTCGGTCTAATTTTCAAAAAAAAAATACTTTTTAGTTGGAATTAGAACGTAAATTTCGGTTTATTTTGACAACGAAATTTGTTTAAAGTAAAACAAAACATATTTAAACTTGAGAAATCTCAAAAAAATAATTTAGAAATTTTTTTTATAAAAATATGAAATAACGAGTTCAATTATTTTTATGTCGTCGTTTTAAAAAAAAAATGGGAATGTTGTTATTTTAAAATATATAGTATAATAAATTAATAATTGGACCCGAAACTTAAGTTCTAACATCATATACCATATATTATTGACAAAGTCAATAAAGTAATCAGATTACTGTACCCACTGATAAATTGAAACTCTAAACTTAACATCGAGAACAGAAGCCTAATAATGAAATTAATATTTCATGCCATAAAGTTTTACGCTGCACCGGTATGGTCGATGTCAGCGCAGTGTCACATCTAAAAACTTCAAATAACCCAGAATAAACTATTAAAAATGATTTACAATTTGCCCTGGCACTTCTCAACTCAATGACTACATACACTAGCCAACGTTGAACTAGTAAATATTAGACTTAATCGACTCATACAGAACTTTAATGCTAGATGTCTTAATTCTCAACATGTTTATATCAATGAGATTATATCATCATAATTTTTACCCCTAACTTTGAGCCTATTTATCTAAAAATTTAAAACATAAAAAGTAATTCATAAAGTTATTTTTAATTTTTAACCAGCTTCCAACCTCCGCAAATCAAACATATTAGCTAGGTTGATACTAGTATTTCGATCTGGCTAAAGATCTCATCAGAACCCGAAGGTTTTTTTTGAAAATTTTTCCCTTAACTCAAAATATTAGCTAATTGAAATTTCGAATTATTTATGAAATTGTTGTGTGTCTTATTTAAATAGAAAATTAATAAGTCCTGAACTCTTTACAAATTATCTATTAAAACATTGTACATTGAAATATTATTTAAATAAAGAAGTGAATTGAATTGAAATATTATAATAAATTTAATACAAATTCTTGTGTTTGTGCTCGAAATCAAAGAATTTAATCTGAAAACATTCTCAATTTCTTCAAATACACGGTGTTCGGCCAAGTTAAGGTCAAATATTTTCAAATATCTCTACTTTAGGGACTTCATTTTTTTGTATTCTCAAGACAAAGAAAAAAAGCGATTGAAAATCGGTCCTTTCGTTAAGGCTGCACAGTGGTACCCTGATTTTAAGTATCTTGTTAAAAAAAAATGCATTTAAAGTAAATATTGCCAGTGCGAAATATAGGACAAGAAGTTTGTTTAACAAGCTGTAACTTTTTTATTTCTGCGATTTTTTTCTCCAAAATTTTCACAGTACATAGAGAAAAGCCCAAAACTGTCGAAATGTGAAGTAAACAAAATCACAAAATGCAAAAAATCTAAAGAGAGTTAACCCCTTAAGGGCTAATTGTTAAAGTTAGTTGAAAACTTGATAAAAGTTTTTATCAAATAATTATAGAAAGTATAATATATAAATCTATGAATTTATGAGAGAAAATCAATCATTTTATAAAGGAATTAGGAGAGAGTAATGTTTCCGTTCTTGCTATAGAAAAGTAGTATTGTCATTAATAAATAAATATTTGCAATTTGTAAAGAAATTTGACTACATACAGTGAAGCATATGGCCTGAAGATAAATATCCGAAAAACGAAATATATGATTGTAAGCAGAAAAAGTAACCACACCATAAGCACCTTAAGAATACAAAATTCCTATGTCGATAAAGTACAGAGCTATAAGTATCTGGGGGTTACAATCTATGACCAGTGGGACGGTTCAAATGAAATAAGATGCCGTATTGAAATGGCAAGAGAAGCATTTTTTAAATATAAGAAGTTCTCACCAGCCATGACATTAACCTTGAAACAAAACTTAGATTCGTCAACACATATGTATGGTCAGTACTCCTATATGCAACGGAGGTGTGGACTATTAAAGCAGTTGACGTAAAAAGACTGGAAGCCTTCGAAATGTGGATCTACCGACGAATACTGCAAATACCATGGACCCACTTTATATCTAACAACGAAGTACTAAGGCAAGTACATCGGCGATAGAGAGCTCTTAACCACTATAAAGATAAGAAAAACGGCATACTTGGGTCACATTATGAGAAACCCAAAATATAAGCTTCTATCAAACCATTACGAAAGCTAATATTGAAGGTAGACCTACTAGTGGAAGAAAAGAAACTATGTGGCTTAATAACATACAAAAATGGACTGGTATCCGAGATGTGGGGAATCTACTGAGCGAGGCGAGAAATAGGGACGCTTTTGCAGAAATTATGAAATTATTTATCATGCAATGTAATATAATCCACTTCAATTGTATTGGTCGCTAAAATTCGGAAAACGAATTGGCAAATAAAGAAGAAGAAAGAAATTTGCAAGGTATTTCTATATATCCTATGGCAGAATTGATTCTTTTACAATCTCTTTCAGAAATAACTTATTTTCTAATTATCTTACTCTAAAACTGATGTAGCAATTCAATACACTAGAGTCGTATATTAAAGATAATATGTATCATGATGTTTATATTTTGCAACCCAGCAAAACTTTCCATAACCTATTTGTTAAAAACTCAATATTTAAAAACAGACATGGCATTACAGGTAAATACTTATCATTTCATTTCATCTCTTCTCTATTCCATTTCCAAAGAAAGCATCACGTTAATAAATAGGAAGAATTTCCTGAGTGTTGCTTCTCTTAAAAAAAAAAAATGTTCACCATCTCTAAGCAACCACACATAACTTACATAGACAGAATTGACGAAATAATTACTTATTTTTCAAACAAGTTCAAGTATTTACCGCTACTGACACCTAAATTGCTAAGATAATGGTATTTTTTTCCAGAATATTAGTACTTTTTCAAAGAATATTTGCTGGGATATATTTATACTATTCACTTTTCCCTAGTTTAATTTAAATTTATGACAACATATCTTGTGAAAGTCTTAATTTAGACAAAACTTAATTTTATTTCTAGTATAAAGATATAACATTTTTTCAAAAACAAGAGTCAAATGAATTGTAGATACAATGATAATATTGTAGAAAATATACTCTATACTGAACACCTCCGTGACAATGAACCCTCAGGGTCGTTAAAAGTAATAAATTTAGTCCAGGCACGTACCTGAAGCTTAACGTAATATTGATGCTAAGTTTCATGTTCATGCAACAAAACACCCTCATATACCATATTTTTGTTTCTGGTGAGAAGATGTAGGAAAATTGTACAAATGAAATATAGGATTATTTAAAAAAATATAAAGAAATGAAATTTTATGTACATTTATATCATACTATAGCGAATAGAATTTTGAAATAAAACTTTTAGTATAAAAGAAAAAAAAAAACTGAACAACTACAAACATAAAATGACACAATATTAGAAACGTGAATGGATTTGAAACGATGAAGAAATTTTTGAATATAAATAAATCTTAAGGAAAGAAAGCTAAAAGAAAAATATTTGTTACAGAAGAAAGTTAAATGCAGAAAACAAATCCACTTCACTGATTCCATCAAAATTTAAGGATACTGAATTACAAAAATGTTCGCTGTAAATCTAAATAATTCAGTTATTATGTGTGTTCGTTAAAATGCTAATTTTTACTATTTTTACTATTTTTATCTTAAATTTGTTTTTGGCATGACATTTGTCAATTTTTTGTGTCTTTCATTACTTTTGATAAAGAACATTTTTTCCACTATTTTACTATTAATTTAAAAAAATGTAAAGGTACACAATTTTCTTGTTAGACGTAAAAGTTACAAAATTTAAACATGTGAAATGGTGTAGTTTTTAATCTTGAACATCATGTAGTAGGAGTATATTTTTAAATTGCCAATAAAATACTGAAAAGAAAAGCAAGAAAACGGAAGGAAAATAAAAGTTTAGATGGCGGCAAATAATAACAACAACATCGTCAGCAGAAACAACCATATCATCAACAACAGTTGTTTAAACACAACTTTGTAAACACCAACATCAAGAAAGGTGGGGAGTGGGTAAAAGCAGTAGTTGCTAAATAGGATGTTGTTCAAACATCCTGTAGGTTCTTCACTACTATTAAACAGAGTTTTAAAGGAATTTATTATATGGAAATACATTTTTGTTAAGTATTCTATCTATGTTAGCAATTTTTATGCTCTAAGACAGCGCTTTCCACTAAGCTTTGCTTCACGGACCCCATAAGACACATCTATCTACTGGTTCACGGACCCCAAAAAAAAATTTTGTTCATATATTAAAAATGCAAATGTACCGAAACAAACAAAATTTGATTTTTATTTAAAAAAAAAATAAAAACATCACAAAACCAAACCCTATTAATATGAACTCCGAGGGACCATAAAAGTTAATTCGTTATAATCGATGTGCGTATTTTTTGGAGTAACATTTCTAGTGTCCGACCGAACTCACTTCTTTGGCCGAAGCCATAGCTGAACTTCAGCCAAATTTTCAATGTTCGGTCGAAGCCGTAGTCGAACTTTTTTAATTTACTTTTTAATTAAAATAAAACGCCAATTTCGGTTAATTTTGACAGCGAAATTGGTTTAAAGTAAAACAAAAAAATATTTAAACATGAGTAAATCTCAAGAAAATATAATTTAAAATATAATATTTCCGCTAAGTATACATTTTCTAGTGTCCGACCGAACTCATTTTTTTGGCCAAAGCCAAAATGTCAATGTTCGGCCGAAGCTTTAGCCGAACTTTTAAATTTTTAAATTAAATTTACTTTTGAATTAAAATAAAACGTCAGTTTCAATTAATTTTGACAACGAAATTTGTTTAAAGTAAAACAAAAAAATATAATTTAAAATATGGACCATTTGGGAACCGTTTAAATAAGTTTCATATAAAAATATACTGTACTTTCAAAATGTAAAGAATTTCAAATATTTTCGAAACTTTCAGGGAAAATATTTTCCAAAAAATTTTTTTATGACATGAATAAGCTTTCGCTTATATGTTAATCGTTGTTTAAGCATGGTTAATCAATCTGAGTTAATTATTCATATTTAACGGCTCAAAAATTATGGCGGTTTTAAGTTTAAAGCAATATAAAAATATCAAAATTACAGTTTTTGTTTCGATTTAATTAAAGTCACATCAATTGCAAGATGTCATTGCGTTTTTCACATTTCAAAATATATTACACCCCCAAAAAGTAATGCCGTATCAATACTTAACACCTTACGAAAAATTGAAAAATTATGCGGCTACCCAGGCAGAAAAATACAATCGGCACAGTGCGAAGATCGGTTGGCAGAACGTGGGATAACAATTAACATTGTCCTGTTACCCGATTGATAACAATGGCCAACCGTTGGTTTTAACGAACTTGCCACCGTTCAAAAGTTGTGTGCTGTTAAAATAGCTTAAATTAAATTAATTTTGAGAAATATTTCTTATAAAGCACATTTGAAAAGCAGCAATACAGCTCGGTCTTAGTCTTATACATCATATTTAAATGTGTGAAATGTAATAAAATAAAAATGCTTCTAATTTGTTGTAATCTTTTTAAAAACAATATTGAAAAAAAATTTACGGTTGGTACTACTGTTTTTCTAGTAAAATATTAGTTGTGCCTTTAGTAATTTTAAACATGGTGGGTTTTACAAAAATAGCAGTGGTTTGCCAGTAATATTTTTTTGGTACGGTTGGCAATTTCTACCTGAGTACCCAAATGTTCACTAATTAAAAAAAACAAAATTTAAAAATATTTTTGTTATATGAAATTTTTTTAAATAAAATGTGCTCGCACGGGTTTCGGACCTGGGACTCTAGGTTGTCAGTTAACCGTTCTACCATCTGAGCATGTTATGCTAGGTAGATAAATACATAATTGACTTGCTTGCAAAAAATGTCATTACTTAGCCAGCTTACAAAAAATCAAAAATAAGTAGTTACTATAGTTGAAAAAAAAATGAATCTAAAAATAGATTTTCAAAACATTTTGAGATCTTGACTTTATATTTAAAATAATTATAAAAATAAATAATAACACATTATTTTTAGTATTAAAATAGGGAAAATTATCTAGTTATTAGTAAGAACTTATTATTTGTGTTAAAGCAATGCAGAGTAAGCTGGTGTCATTACTGGTAGTCCGAAAGGTAATGCCTTGCCACGTTTAAAAAAAAAAAATTTAAAGAAATTAAATTTCGTAAAATTATTAAAAAGTTCAAAAAATGTTTCGTTTAAATACTTTGAAATGCTTTTTTGACTAAGAGGTGATGTTTATTAAGAAACTCAGTTCACGCAGCACGCAAACCTAATTGTGAATTTCAAACTCCAAAAATATACATTTTCTTAAAATGTGGGTTTGTGATGTTCGTAAACAAGTCAAATACGCCATTGAAAAACTGCGAAAGTTTAAAAATATGGTTTTTTGTTTAAATAAAATTTAAATTTAAAAATATGATTTTCGACTCATACAATTATAACACTCAAAAAGTCTCAGAATTTTGCAGGCTGAGTTGTGTTAAATTAACTACTATTTGTTTATATCAGTGTTTCAACATGTCAGTCTGAATCCAGTTGCATAATTTGCTAAAATTTTAAGAATTAATTCCTTTTAAAGTTTTGTCAACAAAAATCCATTTAAAAAGCAAAGCACAAAAAGAAAAAACGGCAGACATATTTAATGACGTTGTTTCATAACATCAACTAACAGTAACAAAAACGACAATAAGAGAAAGTGAAAGTTTATAAAGTGAATGTTGTTAAGGAAAAGATAAAAATTAAAATGAGTTTTTCGAGAAAAGAAAATTACGAGACAACTCTTTAAGAGGCTGTTAAAGTAGTTAAAATTCATGTTAAACAATTACTCGAAACATTTTGAGGAAAATACGTACAAAAAGAAAGACGCATTAAAATAAAACACCAGCAAATAAAACAATTTGAAAACATGAGAATTTCAGCAGACGAAAAATAATGAAAAATTTTAGTAAACTAATGAAATTTTTGTTAACAAATTGAATTATTAAAATTATTGAAAGTCTGCATATTCATAGAAAAAACTAAAAATGGGTTTCAATTAAAAACATTTATTGAATCAATTAATATTTTAATTAATTTTGCACCTACCACGGAAATGATAATATTAATAAAAAAAAATGAAAAAGAAAAAAAAATCTATAAATAACTATGTATCTACAAAAAAAATTATGATACTCAAAAAAAAATGTGTGTGAACGACACGTTTGTATGTACAAATATTTTTTTGGTAATGCTGTGTACCGTTTGTGTATTTGTGTGTGTGCTTGTTTTGTTTGTAAACTACAAATGAATTTGGTACTTTATACTGAAACTTTTCTATTTAACCGAAAAAATAATTTGAGAACTATTTATAAAATAAAATATGTATTTATATATTTAAAAGTTAATTAAAATATTAATTGATTTAATTAAATATTTGTTTAGAAACAAATTTAATTCAAATTAAATCTTTATTAGATATTTTAGGATGCTAATTTTTTCTGTGTATTATATGGAACTAGTTTTTTAATGAAACTTCTTCATGGCGGGAATGAAATGAGTTAACAGTGCAACTTCATTGCTTTTATGTAACTATTCATTATTATCATGCAAAGAAATCTTTCAGTGTAGAAATAAAAATTGTAACTAAACGAAAAGACTTTAATTAAATTAAGAATATCAATTCTTGAAAAAAAGAATTCCAAAGAAAATTTGTAAGACTACAAATTCCCTTTAATTTTAAGGTTAAGTGTTTTATGGTTAACATCCCTAATTTAACAAGTTTTTTTTATTTTTTTTTTTTTTGGCAAATTTTCTTTACTAACAATTTGCCATCATTATTGACACGTGACGTGGCCACATGTTTTCTTTACAAACGTTTATTAAATTGAACAAATTAAATTGAAATTAAATTTTGAAGTCAAAACATTACAAAACAATTTTCCCCAAAAACATTAAGAAATTCTTTCTTAAAATAATTTTTATGCTTCCCTAACGTTTATCTTAAGAAAAAACCATTAATCATGACATTCTTTCTTGCCATTTTTTCTTTTGCGTTTCGGTTTCAATAAAAGCGAGACTGATTTATTGTTCATTTTCAACTTATTGACATTTGACAGAAATCAGCTGATTGTCATGATTACACATAATATAAAATTTTTAGGAATTTATTTGCAATGTCAGAGCATATTTTCGAAGAGATTTTTCTTAGAACACGTGTTTGACGGAGGGAAAACAAAATGCCACCCTCGCCTTGATTATTTCCTTATTTGAGAAACAACAAAATCCTTTTGTTTTTTTCTTTGAAATCCATATGTTTGCTTAAAATGAAATTGATCTGTTTTCTATTGAATACCCAAATACAAAAAGCTCATTTTGACTTCTTTTTCTCATGTTTTACTTTGGGGCTTTTTTGTTTCCATATTTTTGTTATTGTCTAACATGTGTAGTACGTGTTTGTATGTGTTTTCTTGGTATTTATTCGTGTGTGTGTGGTTTTTTGGAAGACCTTTAGACGTATGCTTGTTGTAACACGATTTTGAAGCGTGTTTCTGGTCCAGCTAACAATAGGTACCATGCATGTGCATGCCAATTTTTGTTTAAACATGCTGTATATCCTTTGGGGTAAATTTTTTAATATTTGATCATTGTAAAATATATATAAATAAGCTTCCATGAGTGTGTGTAATTTTTTTTTTTTATAAAAGTGAGTGTGAAAATGTTTATACTAAAATGTACCAATGAAGTGACAGTGGGCCGAGGATATTGTAAAATGGAATATTTTAATAATTATAACTCTTCCATATATTATAAAAAATATAAGGTTACTCTGATAGTGTTTCTTGAAGTCTTTGATTTTTCTCGAAAATATAATATTTTGGGGAAAACTTTTATTTGAATAGATTTTAATAATATCTTTCACTAAGTTTATTTCAGACCAATAGATGGGTCTATAATTATTATTTTTCGGCAACTGTGGAGGGTTTTTGGACCCTATTAGATATTCTGCTCTGTCGTGTGCCTTATGCCCTACAAGGCCAGGCATACACTTTCGTGTAATCGAGTTGATTCTACCAAGTCAACATAGACTCTGAAGGCACCACATAACCAGTCCATACAACACCTTATAGCCCTGAGAGAAAGCTGAATATCAGAAAGAATGTAGACACGTAAGTGCCTGGAAGAGAGCACGGTTCCATATTTGCATGTTTCAAGTTGGATGACTTTGATTAGTTGAATGAACTAATTTTCGATTGCAGTCTCAGACATTCTTTTCTATAACAAATAATTTGCTTTGTCTAAATTTAGTACTCATTTGTTCCACTGTGCAATTGTTTTTAAACCCCCCCAATATGCAGCAAAAACACTACATACAATGGCATTTCATTAGACTCATTGAATAAAACATCCACTTACAGAAAACACATACAAATGTAAAACTCCTTCAAAACACCACCACACAAACACATAATCAAACTATCCAAAAATAAAACAAAAAAAATTTCAATTGAAAATTGAACTGGTTAACTGCTGAAGCAAATACAGACGGATAAAGGCAAAAAAATACGATGCTAAAGAAGTATTTACCTTTTTAGAATTTTTGTTAAAATTTGGTAATTTTAAATATATTTTTTTGGAAAAATATCAAATTTTAGGGAATTTTTGTACTTTTGTCTTTAAAACCTAGTAAAGTGTTTTGAACATTAAAAATTCTGATATATTTTGTGAAAAAGTTTAAAATTTTAGTATTTTCTTAAAAGAAAATATTTAAATAAGAGACTTACAAGGCAATTACTTTATCCTAAACACTCGGCTTTAACCTACCTCTTAATTTTAATGGGTCAAATTGGACTCAAAAGTGACACAACGGTAATACTTTCGTTGTGAATTCCTGAGTTCCTTGGCACTTACAATCATAATCATCTGTGCTAAAATTATGAAAAAAATTTCAAAACAACGAAATATTTTGTAAAATGAACAAAGTTTCGTTTATTTTACGAAATTTTTTGTTATTATGACATTGTTTCGTCAGTGTAGAATACTATGCAGGTAAAGCCCACTGCAAATGTAGTTAAAAACAAATGAACTTTCACTTGTAAAAAGAACAGCTTACATTTCAGTAAATTCAACTAACATTGTCATTTTTTTACTGTTCAAAAAATAAACCACAAATGTAGTAAAAATTAATCACATATGTAGTAAAAAATAAAGAAATCTTTATTTTTTTAATAAAAAATAAACTACCATGTAAAATGAATGTAAACTCATAATACAGTAATTTAATATGGTTTGTTTTTTTAAATGAACTACAAGTGTAGTCAAAAATTAAATTTCTTTTACAAACGATTGTCTTTTCACTTAAAAATAAAATACTGTAGTACTACTCAATCAACTACAAATATTACAGCAGAATTTCCCTGAGTGTACATCTTACGCAGCAGAGAGATTAAAAATACTATAAAAGCCTGAGTTCCAAAAATTTTGTCTAATACTTTTTGACCACAGTGTGTACAACATTTTGTTGCCATATGAAACGATAATTTAGTTAGCAATGACGTTGTGACTAAACGTAGTAGGAAATGAAAATGCAAGTGTGAGAAAGTAATATGTGCAAGTGTTTGTGTACTTTTATTAGTACACTGGGAGAATTATTTGCATGACATCAATGAATTTTTGCATTAGATCTATAAAATGTCACTTTTCGTTAAATGAATGCAGTTTGTCATAAAATGTAATGAAAATTTTTATATTATTTATTACAAATTTCACACGACTAATAAATAACTTTCATTACTAATAGTTTTATTAAAACTATGAAGCTTTTTCATGACGTTGAAGAAATTTTTTCATTCACATTGTGAAAAAGATTCACTAAAACTCGTCCAAGGAATTCTCTCTGTGTATGTAGGTGTGTGTGTAGATGTGTATTAAAGTTAGTATGTGTATTCTGTTATAGTTTGTGTAAGGACCGACAATATTATCAAGGCCATGGAAACATCTACCTAAATAAGAATTGGCATTTCTGGTAATACAATTTAGCCAACGGTCATAAAACAAAAAAATACTACAAAGTTTCTATAAGGAAGAGTAATAAACTACAAGTGCGGGTGGTTGAGCCAAAAAAAATTAAGATTGTGTGTTTATTTGCAAAAGGTTGGGCAGCAAAAAATAGTGTTTTTATTAAGGTGGTTGTGGTGTTATAAAAATTTGCTGCCTAACTTTCCTTAGAGAAAGTTTTTTTGCCAGAAAAAACGTAGTAAAACGCCTTACTAGTAAACCTTCTAAAAAATCACTCCTATATTTGTAAAGTGCAAATTGCAAAATGATGCAGGATAGCATATTTCCCCCCTTTAATTTGTATATAAGGGTGGGTTTAAAGGCCATATATAATATAGCAAATTGTTCTTACTCAAACGTGTGTCAAGTTGTAGATTTTCATTTATAAGACGAAATTTATTTGTTATGTTAACTAAATAAATAAGAGCACATATCAAAATGATTTCAGACTAAATGTAGTTGAACAATAGAAATATATAATATCGACAGACGACGACTGGAAAGTTAGACAAATATAGAAATCGACCAGCTGAATTTTAATAAGAACAAACAAATAATTAAATAAATTAAGAAAATGTGTAAAAGGATAATAAAACTTGATGGGTCAAGTAATTAATCTGGAAAAGAAATGTTTAAACTAATTGGTTTATTCATTGAAAATGCGGTTTCTTTAAAATTAAAGAAAAAAAAATAATATCTGGTCTCACTTACCCGCTAGAAGTCAGCAAAGTTATTGAAAAAAAAAAAACATTTTTATTTAAGCGGCATGGAGAGCATATAGCCCTATGGAGCCAATTCGATACTAAAAAGAAATTAATATCTCTCCTGCCAAAACTGTATGAGTGTTAAAGATTGGTTATTTTTTGCCGTTCGTAATGGTGTTAAGGAGGGAGTTAATTTTTTTACATAACACAGAAAAAAATATTTCTCTACTTTTTTTAATTAAATCGATTTGTTGAAAATTTTAGAAGCTGTCATTTAAAAATTAATTGAATCAATTAAATATTTGCTCGAATTCGGAACTTGCTTGACATTTTTTTATATTATCGCTCAAAAGCAAACTTATTATTCTTGTTTTTGTAATATCTATTGTGGTTGTTGTTTATAAATGTTTATGTTTAGTGGTATTAGTAATAAATATTTTAAGTTCATTTCAATTATATTAGATATTAATTCTTATTAGGTTTATTACTTTATTAAGTTCAATAATTTAGTTTCAGTGGCTTAAATTTGAATATTTATTTATTCTAAAACATTATCACAAAATTAATAATTTAATTTCGTTTAATGAAAATTTAAAATTTTTTTTAAACAGAAAGAAAATGGACAAAATAATTAAAAATTATTTCAAACAAAAAAATAAAAACAAAAAATAAAAAATACTCTGATTTCAACAAAAACGCAACTTTCTACCAAGAAAAATTAAAAAAAAAAAAAAATACCATAGTCCCTACGCTTCAATAGAAAGAAAAATTAGTTTCTTCGTGAATTTATTCACATAAGTAAAGGGTCCGCCAAATAACTTTTTTTTTTTGGAAATGTTATAAAAAAAACTACTGAATATTTTCTCAAATTTCTTTTTTTATTTGAAAGTACAATCCTTCCGGTTAATAATGGAAAATAATTTCATTCAAATGGCTGCCTCGGCTGACCTTTATAAATAATTCTGCTAACTAAATGAGAATTGCATGCCAGTTTAAATTTAAGCTATAAAAAACATTTGGTATGGCAACAAATCAAGTGTTGTTTTTGGAAAAGTATACGATACCTTCTTTAATAAAATGAGTTATTATTTAATTTAAAAATAATTCAATTAAAGAGCTATCAATTTATTATTGAATAATCAATTTTTGTTGGCGAAATTTCAGCAATTAAAGTTATTGAATCGGTGGTTTTCGTGATTGAAATGGGTTTCTTATTTTTTTTGTGTGTCACTCTTATCTGGTCAGTTACCGGAAAATCGTAACAATTTCAAATGATTATTCTTAAAGGGTTAGTAATAAATGGTACAATTAAAAAAAAAAAAACAATATTGAATCTTTCACACGTAATATTTACCATTTGTTTTATTGATAATTTGTTTAATTAAATCAATTACAGGATTAATTGTCTATGAGTTTTTAATTTAAAATTACATAATCATAGCAATTCTGAGTTTTAAATTCACTAATTTACCTTAATTTTCTACTTTTTTCTGATAGGATTATGTTTTGTGAATTCTGAATCTGAATTTAGTCACAGAGAGCGTGATTAAGTTTGCGTCAAAATTCACTGACGTGCCAATTGCAACAAATTTCTTTCGGGAATTTTATTAAAAAAAAAATAAAAAATAAGGAAGTTTTGATCTCAGATTGAAATTAAAATTTTTAGATTTGCCAAAAATATATTTGTGTGGATTCTATATTAGTTTTAAATGAATCTAGTTTAAAATGGCTCTCCTACACTAAAAAAAAAAATTCAGTGAAGTCAGCAACATTTTTGCCTCAATTATCGTGGCAGAGGAATTGGTAATATCAGCAAAAAATTTGCTAATTTCAGTTTGCTGAATTTACTAATTTTTGTTACTGTTACTAGCATTTTTCTGCAAGGATCCTCCCTAAAAAAATGGTGCTGACTTTACAGACTTCTTTTTAGTGTAATTCATGGAACATATGCCCGTAATTTCAGGCAATAGATACCTACCGGTGCTTAGATACCTACCCGATTTTGTTCGTGTACACGGTAGGTATCTAAGCACCAGTAGGTATATATTGCTTGAAATTACGGCCATTAGTCTGAAACAATACTCTAAGGATATGACAAAATATGGGTTGAATGGAATTATTGATATGTTTAGAGAAATTTCAGTGCTCAAAAATAGTTTCAGAGATTCTTTGCAACTCTAAAATATTTTTTCAAAATACAACGTTATATCCTTCATTATTATTGCTAATTAAAAGTGAGCAAAATGTGTCGTTTTGGCAGCACATTTCCAGGATATTCACATTATACTTCGCAAATGACAAATATATTATGCTATTTTAAATTTCTAAGCATAAACCGGCGATTCAAATTTATAAGGAACTTATTAGAAATAGTGAAAAATAATTGATGCCAATAAGACCTAAAAATATTCTCTTTTATATATCGCAATAGGAACTTAGAAATTTAATGTAAATTATTTAATTTTTTTAGTGTAGTGCACCCAATTCAATGTTTGTTTTATATATATCATATATCATTTATGTATATCAAAATTGTTAATCAATTAAAAAGTTATGTTTACCATTGAAAATTTATTATCGAAAAAGAATTACGTTTTTAGAATTTCCTAGCTTTTCCTGTTCCCAAAGGAATTTCGGCCATTGTATGAAATTTCTAATAATATAAAATATATATATAGTAGGGCTGGTCTATTTGTAGGGAGGCAAAAAAATCGCTCAACGTACAAGGATAACGTATTCTAGGGATCAAAATAAGAAACTTTGCCTAAGGAACCAAACGAATTCTGATGTCCCGATTTTGGACCCGCGAGACGCGCTAGCAGATTAATGCATAAATCATCATTCTAGGTGACCGTTAAGGGGCTAAAATTTAAGTTGAAAGAGGGCCTTTTTAGCCCTGTTTTTATAGCAAAATGTACAAATCTCGGGATAGAGATATTTCAGAAAGAAGGAGGAGTTTTTCCAAGATTAGGGTCTCTATTTCTTCTCCGGAAGACGCTTTAGCAGATGAATGTATAAATTATATTCGATTGGGGCACTCTAAATGGGTCAAAGTGTGATTTTTCAAAATTTGACCCTACGGGTCAAAAGACGGGACAGCAGAATTCGTTTTAGAGGTATGGTTCCTTCGGCAAAGTTTCTTATTTTGATCCCTAGAATACGATTTTCCTTGTACGTTGAGCGATTTTTACATCGACCCGCCCTAATATATAGATATATTTATATATAATATATATATCTATAAAAAAAAATAAATAAAATTTTGTATATTTAAATTATACTTAAATTTAAATTTTTTTTTTTGTCTAGGTTTTAATTGAGTTTCAATTTAATTGTGCTCAAAAGACCTATTTCGTGATGGGTCAACCGAGGGCATATTACTGCAATTCAACTATATTTTGTATTCGTAGTGTGTTTTTTAAATTTTTATTTAATTTTCTGAACACACATGTAAAAACTATAACTTTGCTGTTAGCCAACCAACATGAATACATAAGCAACATAAGCTCTGACGGCAGAGCGTTTTCTTTTAAGTTTAACGTTCTGCAAGCTAACACAACTGACGCTTTGTTGATTTTTTAAAACTCGTAGTTGTTTTTAGTTTATTTAAAAACCTGTTAGACATACTTACTAAGACGTCACAGGGTGAGTCAAATGTGTGAATTGACACTTATAGCAACCGTTGATTGACATAAATTGAGGGTTCATTTTCAAAAAAAATTAAAATATACGTATATATGCTTTGTAAGCTAAGGACTCTTTTTTATAGAATTTTCCCTGCAAAAGGATCTGACAATAAGGCTTTCCCTTCGATATTTTACACAAAAACATTTGCAAGGCTGTATTTTTTCATGACGGCTTGTTTATTAACTTTTCTAATTGAGATAAGCATGAAGTGGGTGCTTAAAAATATCTTCTTTCCAACCCATTAAAATTTATTATTTAGTCAAATAAGTTTTGAACTCTTCTCCGAAAAGGATTCAACCTAAATAAAATGTTATACTTAAAACTAATAATACCAATAATTCAAAAGCCTTTAAATATGACCCAAAGGACCAATTAATAAACATCAAAAGCTTTAAACACAAACAATAATTTAAATCAGCATTCAACAATATTCAAAGTATTTCTATTTGCTACGGCTAATAAACGTACAAAATATATAATGGTGACACAATATAAGCACAATTATTTCAACAACCTAACAAGGATAACAAGGATAACTTCATTATTAAACAATTTAGTTTATATATATCACTTCAATAAGGCTATATAACTACAATAAAACGACTAAAATTAATGGCGTAAAATGGAAATTAAACACAAAACTATTGTGGATAAAATTTAACCAAAAATTTGAAACAATACTTTTACCGAAAATACAAAAAAAAAACTTTAACATTTTATTGCTTTTATTATGGCACCACAGTGATTTAAACATTAACAAGCTTTTAATAATAATAAAGTTCTTAAAATAGAAATAAAGGAATATAAGTTGAAAGGATATAAATGTAACAGTTACTTTTTTTTGGGGACTAACATTTGTAAGTAAAGTACACAAATTTTTGTGGTTCATTAACTGAAAACATTAATAACAACAAATAGGGTTAAAGGATAAGGAATAATTTTGGACATTTCAGAAGTCATATAAGTATATGAAGAATTTCAAAAATGTTCTTTTCACTTTTACTTGAAGCTAAATATTTTAATTTTTCTATTGTAGAACATGAATAACATTTTGTGTATGTGTTCGCCGATGTTTAGGAATCCAAAATCCGTACGAGTTAGTCATTTATCTTTTCTGATAGGTTTCTGAGGTTAAAAAGAAGAATAAACGGTTTTCTCTAAAAATTATAAACACTATTAATTTTCAAATCAGACTAGACTAGTTTCTGCCTCTTTTTATGGACAGGCGTCACTAGTGATTTTCCATTTAAATTGTGTTATTATTTGTGTCTTATAATTGTCAGATTGTCTCTGTATGATACATTTTTCAACAACCTGCGGCTGTAAGAATCCAACCTGCGCTCTTCTTCATTACAAACGCAACAATATCAAGTCATGCCCGTTTAGCGATCACACCCAAGTATGGCCTCGAATGTAATGCAGCTAAATTGCAGTTCTCTTTCCTATTAGCTTTTCTGTTATTGTATATTATACTCAGAAGTGACAGCACTAATATACACAAATATTCTATTTATAGATTTTTGTTATTTTTCTAATCTCCTCCGTCTCTATTTCACAGCGTTACCAGATTTTTTTTAAATTAAAAATTTTTGAATAGTAGAAATTTGATAAACAAAATTTATTGTAAAATCC
This sequence comes from Delia radicum, assembly GCA_021234595.1. Taxonomy (NCBI): domain Eukaryota; kingdom Metazoa; phylum Arthropoda; class Insecta; order Diptera; family Anthomyiidae; genus Delia; species Delia radicum. The sequence continues at coordinate 229,904,272 of CM037854.1, forward strand.
AAGTATTTTCTAAAAAAAACTTTTTTTCGGCAATTGCAATGAAAAGCTTTAAATAGCAAAGTGCGCTCTGAAATTTTTTAATGTTCATTTAGTTTAAGAAAAAGCTTTTTTTTTAACTTTTAAATGCTTTTCAAGGGAAAATAATAACAATAGTAATTAAAAATTTAGAAAATGTTTTATTTATTTACAATTTACTATTTTAGGCAATTGAACTAAATTATTTTCTTTTCTTCTATTTTCAGGTATGTTTATTAAAATTTTAAAGTTATAATTAAATGGCAAGTAAATAAAAAAATTTATTCTAAAACACTATAACTAAGGCAATTTAAAAACACTTTAACATATAAGAATTATTTCCAACCAACTATTCAACCAACTATGTAATTACAATCTATATTCTAACAAAATAATGTATATGCTTCTTTGTATCATTTTAAAGCATATAATTTATTTTTTTATTTTTTTTTTTATTTATTAATAATCATATAATTACAAATTATATCCTACTAACCTAACCGAGCACTAGCTACTATGGCTTTCGGCGCGTTGTAGCGAAAACAGACCAGTGCCTCTGGTGGGAATCGAACCCACGACCCCCGCACTGATAAGTCAGCACGCTACCAACTAGCCTACCGGGGCACACATATAATTTTTAAAAATTCTAATTTGTCTTTAATGGATGACCCATTACATATATATTGTCATTTATTCAAAACACTAAATTTGTCAATTACTTGTCTTCATTTATAAATCGTAATATAAAACAATTAATCTTAATTTTTCTTTAAAACAAACATATTTTCGCATACCATTTCTCTCTAAGTAAACATATAGTTTGTAACACTATGTAACCATAATGATGTTTATAATTAAGACTTACTATCATTCAACACTCATACACATCATTTTCCGTTACGTTTAGTAGCAAACATAAATATCATCATCAAATCATTTGACATATTCTTGACATTTGAAAATAGATAATTTGGTACTTAAACTTGAAACCGAAAAAAATTAAGTCAAAACATAACACGCCTCTATAATTTTCTTAAAGATTCTTTAGTAAATACTAATAGTTACCACAATGTGAGAGTATGCTGTATAATATCTAACCTTTATGATGATGAGAACAAAAAAAAAGGAACATGAAATGATGTCCTTATACCGCCTCTTAAGCAATACGTGTAATTGTATATATGTATGTGCGTGTTTATGTAGTGGTAGTACATAGTTTGAGTGTATTAGTTTCCTTATTAAGCAGTCATTTGTAGTCCCAACCAAATGTCAACAACATCAGTAGCAAAACATTTTCCTGTTTTTGTATTTGTGTATTAATGGTACATGTCTAAGGATGTGATGTTGGTCGACTACTACTACAAATAACTAATACATGCATATGACAACAACTCACCACTAAAGAATAACACAAAGTATTGAGAGAACTTTTTACAGTGAATTCTATTTACAACTACCAGAATTAGTTGAAATCAATTCTATCATGAAAAAGTTAAGAAAATTTGTATTTCTGAGGAGCTTTAGACATTGCATGATTTCACAATCTTCAGTAGAATTGAAATAATTTTATTTGGTAAGCCAAACTGGTTTTACCAGAACAAATAATCATATTGAAATTTTACTGAAGATTGTTTGGGATAATGTGAAATTTTAATATGAAATACCTTTTATTTATAGCTCTTAATAAATTTAATGTTCTTTAGTTTTTTAATTTCCGCGTAATGAAAGGTTTAATAAATATTTATGAAACTGGTAAAAAAAAAACATCTCTTTCGGTGCTCTATCGCGATAACGGCCTATATCCTGAGAGGCCGTTATCGCGTTTCGCGGACTCACAGAGTTTATGAAACTTTTTTATGAAATGATGATTATCTATGAAACATTTGCCTTCAACTCGTTTGTAACTTGGTCGTATTTATGAGAACTTCGTAAATATGATGACTAATTGATGGCAAACGATTTATGACACATTTCATCACTTTGATGCAACTTTTTTCCCTGAGTGTAGTTAATAACACATTAATTGCGCATAAATAAAATTCAAGTTTTTTCTCTATCAAATAATTTTTAACCTAACAATAATGATATTGTTCGTATTTTTATTTTTTGCTAATCTTAGCTAATCGGGTTTCAAAAGTTAGTAGAATTAAATTATTTAAATTAGCAACCAAAACTAGTAAAACATTTAATAAGTTGTAAAATAATAATATCAACAGATTTTACTAAAAAATAACTTTATGCTAAAAATTGGTGATATTGAAAACTGTTTAACTAACTTTTTTATTTGAGTGAACGTATTATAAAAAATTAAACATTAGCAACACATAAACATGGTTGCCAACCGTTATATTTTTTTATTTTTTGTTATCCATTTATTATCCATCAAAAATTGTGTAAAAATATGAAAAGTTTTTTTTTTAAAGTTTTCATAAATTTAATTTTATTCATTAAAATGTATTAACAATTATTGGTATCTATTTGTAATAGTAACATTCAATTATGATCTCAAACCTGACAATTCAAAATGAAATTAATTAAAAGTTTCATACACTCGATGAAGAATTTCGTTTATTTTATAAAGAAAAGTTTCATTGATTTATTCAAAAATATAGTTTTTCATCCTACAAAACTATCTCTGTGTAGTAAAATTATTTATTTTACAGTCCGCTTATTTAAGTTTTCACTGTTTTTTCGATAACAAAATTATAGAGCTACATAGCTTTAAAAGAATTGGTTCATTTAAATAATTTCTTTAGAAAAAGAATATGTATTAAGCCACATTTACACTAGATAGCAAAACACATGTTTTGCCAAAACACGTATTTATGCTTGTTATTCTTCAATTAAAGCCTGATTCAATACCTTTCCAACGAGCTATCACTCGTTGCGATCGCTTTAGTAGTTTTTTTTTAAAACAACTTTCAATGAGGTCCCTTATGAAGAATTCTTCAATTTTGTCACATGACAGTGGTGCACACCACCACTAAACCAGTCACTATAAAAAAAAAAAAATATGTAGGTACATTATTTTTTGCTGCGCAATCGATTGAGACTATTTATTTTAAAATCGGAGAGGGGTCGTCCAAAAATTTGCCAATTTTGATCGTTTTCATATGGAATTGCTCTATAAGCTTTTGGCTCTCATAAATTCAAATTCGATTAAAACTACAGCATGGTGGTCATAAGGACTTGCATTAAACAAAAAACGTGACGTTAATTGGTTAACCGAATAATAAGAGTTATTTTCGTCCTTTCTTACAAGTTTAGAAAACAAGTTTTTTTTTTCATCTTAGCATTAAAATTGTGATCACAAATTTTTAATTCAAAATAAAATGCAATTTTAAAAGATCAGCAATACATACAACATTCTCAAGTTTCATACATTTTATGAAACCATTTTTTTAATGAAACTTCTTTAATGAGTGTAGGAAAATTCAAAAAATAAAATTATAAATCTTCATGCAATTTTGCATAAAATGTAATAAGCTTGTCATCAACTTAAAGAAGTTTTTCGTTAATTTTATAAAAAAAAAAAAAAATTACAAAAAAATACTGAAAGTTTTCATTATTTTTCGGCCACTCAAATTTTCTCTATGTAGAATTTATCGTCATATTTTTTTAGGCTGATGTGGTTATCATAAACCGCCGAAATTATTCTGCATAACATTTCAACGTAAAATAAATTTTCACGATCTGATTAATTAATTAATTTGTACAAATACTGCTTTTATTAGGTATTCGGCATATTTAATATTAAAATGTTGACAAACATGGAGAAAATTTCTTGGACAAGTTTTAATTAAATTATTCACTAAACTAATGAAAAATTACTTAAAATTTATGAAAAAGCTTCATAGTTTTAATGAAACTATTTTTAATGAAACTGTCATTAGTCGTATGAAATAGTGAATAGAAGAATCATTCCGATTAAGCATAGTACTTAATAAAGACCAAATATTCTTGACATATCCAAAAAAAAAAATATGTTGAAGTAAAAAAATGGTGATCAAAAATGAAAAATGGTTTTTATTTCGGGGAAAAACAGGAAAAAAAAACAAAATTTTATAACAAAAACCTTGAAAATTTAATTATTTTCAATTCTGTAAAAGTCCTTAATTCTTTTAAACATCTGTATATTTTTTAAGCAGCAAAAAACTCTTCTCTAGTCTTCTCATACTCTTTCTAACATACTCAAATAAAGTTATGTTTGTTGTTGTTGGTTTTCTTTATCATTATAAGAGGGATGATAATTAACGATTTCCATTCGGTAACAAACGAACTACCAAAAAGTACTTTTTAACCTTATGGGAACCTAGAATAGATTTTTCGTAGTTTTTACACTTCAACCAAAATAAATAAAAGGAATAGTTTTTTTAATTTATAACTATATTATGTACATTAGAAATGCTGAAATGCAAAAGTTTTAAATTAAGCAACAAAAGCGTATAGAAATTTTAGGCACACAAATATTTTTCCACTTAAAAGTGGTTACTATTGCAACGGTACCGCATCTTCTAAATTCTTTGATAAAAACAAATTAGCTTCACTTCAATTTTTAAATTGTATATTTTAGGAGCTACACAAAGATAATGGAAGTGTGTGAAAGTGGAAAAACTTTTCTTTAAAAAGCGAACGAAAATTTTCTTAAAATGAATGGAATGTTTCATACTTCTTATGAAACTAGATTTTTGATGAAACTTCTTCATTAAGTGAGTTAAATTTTAAATGATATTTTTCTATGCAAAATGTTGCTTCTATGAAAAAATTCATTAATATAGGTGTAGATAATTTTTTTAGTGTATAATATATATACCCGTGCAAAAAACATCTGATCTGACCAGATCTGTTGTTCAAGATCTTAACAGATCTCATAGCATATATGATCAGATCTAATTAGATCACAAAAATGGGGACAAATTTGAGATCTAATTAGATCTGATCGAATCTGGGCAGATCTTACATTTTTAGATTTGGAGGGTTTCAATAATTTTTAAAATGTTCTAGTTAAATAATTAAAAATCGCTTATTTTAATTTTAGTATATTTACTTAAAAGTTTGTTGCAAATAAATAGATAACAAAAACTTTTTTAAATGCCCGGGTTAAAATGTTAATATGGACTCTAATAAAAATTAATCTCATTTGATCAGCACAAAAGACCTACATTGGTCGCGGTGCATAGTGCCTTCTGATCTAATCTAATCTCATTTGATAAGTTCCCATATATAAGAAGATACAAATTGATCCAAAAAATGGGTCATCTACATTCATCTAATTATATATAATTTGATAGAATTTTATCCGAGATTTGTCCATATCCGGGACTAGATATAACTATTTTTACTCGGGTGTTTCATTAACATGGCTGCCGGGTTTATCTCAAAATGTTGGGGGCCCGGTTAAAATCAACACATGCATCCATTTATGAACAAGTATGAACTCATTCATGCTCACTTATGAAGTTATTCGAGGTCATACATATAGGATTCATATAAGTTCATATGTGATCATGCAATATAAAATATTATCCATATATGTTGATTTTTAAAGGGGTAGCCATTTGTTAAAATGTTAATTTGTTAAAATGTTAATAAGCCATTTGTTAAAATGTTAATAAGTCCTTGGTCTGTTTCCTGTGACTAGATACGGACATAGATTGACAAGGAATATCAATTTATTTTCTTGCATTTGAATATGTACACAATATTGTTTTATGGATCTACAAAAAAAGCTATCATTTTGAAATAAACTTTGTTTAAAATATATATATATATTTTTTTTACCATTTTTCTATTTTGCAAAAAGCGGCATGTTCCAAGAACAGTTTATGGTAGGTACATACAAACTTTAGGAAAACTTAAAACATTTTTTGAAAATAAGAAACACAATAAGAATGAAAAAAAAGATTTGAAGTTATATGTCATAATAAAATGTATGTACATTAGAGTGTAGAGTGTAACTTAGAGTGTTTTTAATTAATTTTTTAATCTTTTTTACAGTTTTGTATTAAAAGATATCATTCCCTCTCCCACCCTTAAAACCGCGCTTGTATTCAATCATATCTAGTTATCTAATCGTTTTTACACGCGTAGATCTAATCTTTTTTACACGCGTAGTAAAAATATACTGAATTCAGTATTACTTATTAGTTTCTATAAGATTTGAAAATTTTACAACTTTTGAGAATTTATATTTAGTTTATAATAAATTTAACCACCTCGCACCGGTCCTAAATAAGTCATTAAGGTACCAAAGTACATATACGTTTTCAATAGTACCAAAAAAAGTGCTATTGTACCAACTTTATAGTTTCGAAATTATAGTATATCACAAGCTGTGTTGTTAAACAACAAAAAAAAAAATACAAACTACTTGTGTTACTTTTATAAACAACATAAACTTTTAATGAGTGGTGAGGTGGCTTAGAGTAAAAACGACCTTTTCTTATATAGAACTTCATACAACTACACTAACGCAAATGACACTTATGTATTACTGTAACATGATTTTTCATATTTTATTTGCATTCAAAGATTTGTTATTCTTCTACTCATTTCTTAGAATTTTCTTTAGAGTGGTGTTAATAAATTATCCTTATTCGTCCTTTTATGTGTGTGTGTGTGAAAGTTGTAGGTCGTTTTTGTTGTTGTTACAACATTTTATTTATAGTAAAAATTTTGCGGTTCGTTTATCACACTTAATACACGTCCATGCATATATTATTAGTTCAACAATATTTGTTGGTAATGTGACCTTTCTTCTTTTCCTTTATTTGTGTGTATGAAAATGTTTTGAATAATTTCGGTTTTGTAAATGTAAGTTTGATGTTAAGGAATGTCTGAATTTCTTGTAAATATAGTGGCTACATTATATTGTGTATGTGTAATAATGTTAAAACTGTATTCATTTTTTTTTGTATATCATTTATTCATGCTTAGAAAAAAATTGTATTTTTTTTTACCTTATGGCTTCCGATTTCCTGTATATTAAAAATATATATAACACACCTCCATATTCAATTTTTCAAATTTTCAAAAACTCAAACAATTTTTTCACAGTTTTAATTTTCCAAAAAATAAAAAATCAGAAAAGTAGGTTACTTTGAAGAGCTCTATATTCGAAAGTTATTATCGGATTTCTCTGATTCAAAAAGGAATTTGATTATCATTTTCCACGGTTATGCAATAAAAAATACATATTAAAAAACTGCAAATGATATTTTTAGATGCAATTTCGAAATTGCTGAACCCATTCCACAGTTTTTAAACATGGCTAAATAAAAAGTTTAAAGTTTTTAAAGGAAATTTCACATTTTCTGTGACGCGAATATCATAAATTTTTCTCGATTTTTGCCCTTATCCATTGTTTTCATATAAAAAATAAAAATTTTTGTATAATTTGTATTTTTTATATTTTGAACTGGCTTTAAAAACAGTTTAAAATTCAGAACACATTATTAACAATACAAAAACCTTATTTATTTAAGATAATTTGTTTTCAAAAATTAAAACCGTGAAAATATCGCGAGTTTTTGAAAATTTTAAAAACTGAATATGGAGATGTGTTATGGACTCAATTTAATATGTGTGTACAAAAAATTAATCAAATTTGAAGACCCTTGGTCTATTCCATTTGTGATGCATCATGGATCTAATGATATATAAAATTAATGTTATTTTTAAGGTTGCCTTAAAACACACACATCCATACACTTTTAATGTGTGTGTTCATAATAACCTTACATAAAAAGTGATTAAGTGCTCTTACAAATGAATTTACGAGTCTGTGTGGTGAATTTATTTTTGTGGTTAAAAATATGCAAAAATACCAAAAAAAAACTTTTTGAAATATTTAAAACAACATTATAAGTATACAATTTGTAAAATAATGTAACAGTAATAATTTTTGTAACAAAAAAAATTTGCTTTCAGTGTGAAAAACAACATTTGGTGGAAATTTTAACATTATTATAATCGGGAAAGTTTTATAGTGAATATTTGGTAAACTTTTTAATAAAAACTTTATTTAAAAAAAAGAAAAACTGATTTGAATTTTTTGTATCAAATTTCGAACACATTTTGTGTTGAGTCTTTTATCTCAACCAATAATTAAGTTATCTTTATTTATTCACAGATGACCTGAAAAGATTGCATTTGTTAGATGACTCGTTTTAGTACTCAAACCCAATTTCAGTGAAACACCAAAAATAGGTCGAAAACAATTTTTTTGTTAACCGTCTTCACACTCAATAGTTTGAAAGCCCTGTACCGAGTCAGTTTGATCTTAAATTTATCCTATCATGAATCTAAATGTTATCAAAGAAAAAATTTTTATTAAGAGAGAATAAAGAATTTTTTCCGATTTGGCTGAAGCTTTCCAAAAACATGTTTTAAATACATCTATCAACTTGACTACTATGTAGCGTGGATCGAACTAGACAAGTTGACAATTTGTGGATAGATGTAAAAGATATTTTTAAAATGTTAGTCAAATCGGAATTATTTTGCGCCAGCCCCTTGAATTTGAAAATTTGGAAATTTCGAGTAAAGTTAAACATTTTTTGAGGGGTCAGAATTTCAATTTAAAAATGATGGCAATTTTTTTAATTTCATTACATTGTCTTTAAATTAAATCTTTTTCCCACTTATACTAGATGATTTCATTTTGCAAATTTCATAAAAATTCGTCTAGTTGTTTTCATGTTAAGACTAATTATTTAAATGGTATACTGATAGAATTCTGTGAGTTCTTCGGCAAAATTATTTACTTACTTTAAAAGCTAACACTTCAATCTAATTTATTGTTCTCAATAATGTTGGTACTTACAATTGTCAATTGTCAAGTACTTACAATTGTCATTGCAAATCTCATTATTTTATATTAGGATGTCGCGCAAAATAATGACATATCATTTCTAACCAACTTTCAAAAATTCAAGAAATATGCAATATTGGACAAAAGAATGAGTACAAAAAAATATAAAAATATAAAATATACAAAAATATTAATAAAATGTGCCCACACGAGATTTGAACCTGGAACTTGTCAGTCAACCATCTGAGCTATCTTGACTTGTTATACTTGATAGATAAAAACATAAATGACTTGAAGCACAAAATGGCATTAATTTTCAGCTTACAAAAAATCTGAAGTAAATAGTTATATATGTACTTACTAGAGTTAAAAAAATAATCAGTAAAAATTGATTTTCAAAATTTTTTTGAATCATTACTTTATATTTACCAGAATGTTAAAAAATACTTATTTAAAATGGAAAATACTTACTTAATGAAAAAATAACTAGTTACAAGTAAGTCCTTATTATTTGTATTAAAGTAATGCGGAAAGTTAGCGTACCAGTACTGATATTCCAAAATATAATGATATATCAATATGATGTTTGTGACAGTTAATTTTGTGTTAGATCTGATACTTTTAAATTGTGACTATTTTTTTTAAGGGGGGACAATTCATTCGCTGCAGAGAAAACAGACCTTTTTTAAAAAATTCATAACTCAGTCAAAAACAAATATTTTTCCAAATTTTTTTTTATTATTGTAGAGAATTGAACAAATTACAAGAAAAAAAAATTCAAAAAAATATATTTTATGACTTTTTTAAATCTTAACAAAATTGGTTATCTTATGACACGAGCTTTTTTTAAATTTTTTTTTCAATTTTTGGTGATGTTACAAATTTAAAAGTGTGTTTTTTCGAAAATTCATAAAAAATCAAAAAAAAAAATTTAAAAAAAGCTCATGTCATAAGATAGCGAATCAAGTTTAAAAAAATACAAAAAATTTCGTCAAAAAATGAACCCGCTAGTGCCGCAACCAGTACGAAAAACATGGTTTCGAGTTAAACGCGTTCAAAATTTGTGTACACAAAAAAAACAGGTTAAAAATTAAAAATGCGCTCACTAATCCGGCTCTAACTTTCGAACCCGTAGGAATTTTTCCATGACATTTTTTTTCTTAGAATCTTAAGAATATTTACTAAAATACAAAATTATAAAAAAAAGTCGATTGCAAAAAACGGCCAATGTCATGTCCCCCCTTAAATCAGTTCTGTGACAAAAAGCTTTTAAGGTATCCACGGTGTCACCCAGCAATATCAATGAAATTTGAACATGTGATAGTGGAGATTTAGCGGCCCAATCTTACATGTCTTGATTCTTTTAAGGGAATTTGGAGAGACTAATTTTTAAAAAAATTTGAAACTAAAACTAGCTCAGTATTTTTAATCGGCCATAATATTAAATATTTATTTGAAAAACTAAATTATTGCCGATTGGACCTTTTTCAAAAATTATTTAAAAATACAAAAAATACATTTGTTATTGTTATGTTGATGAAAAGGTATGAAAGTTTATTTCTAAATTTCTACAAATTTTTTTATCGAGTATATTATTTTTTAAAATCTGGCCGAACTAAATTTTTAAAATACACAAAGTAAAAAATATGCAAAACTTAATGCACTGAAAATTTTTGCATTAGATCTATTAATTGTCACTGGAATTCGTCCATTGAAACTTTTCATTAAATTAATGCAGTATTTTCTGAAATTTAAGGAAAAATTTCATATTATTTACTAAAATTTCATACGACTAATGAAAAAGTTGCATTAAAACTATGAAGCTTTTTCATAAAGTTTAAGAAAATTTTCATTCACATTGTGAAGAAAACTTATTTTTTTTTTTTGTGAAAAAATTGTATTAAAACTCGTCCAAGGAATTCTCTCTGTGTGTCTATGTCCATCATATCTATGATGTGACCATCATAATATTTTATTTATATTTTCTTTCTTTAAAAAAAATTTCAAATAAATCACTCCAAGAAGTTTCTTAACCTTAAATTTATGAAAATTGAATTAAAATATTATTATTTTTAATCTCCTTTCAAAATATTAATAAGTACTTTTGTGTTTTTTGCTTTAATCTTTAAAAACAGCATACAGTTCTTTCTCAATATCTTTCGAAATTACTTTAACTTGATTTGTTTTAAAATTTTTTTACATTTAACAATTCTATAAAAGAAATATTTAGCACTTTCCCTAGACTTTCACCTTAAAAACAATTTTATAAAAGTGGCCTTTGCAACTTAAAATCTTATTACAAAAATTAGCTTACTCATAACAAGGAACTTAAAAAAGCATAAAAAATTGTTTTTTTTTTTTTTAACAAATTACATTCCATCACCTTGTTTTATAAAGTTTAAACTTTGTTTTAAAATGATTTCACAGCAAAAAAAATATGGAAACATGTAAAAAATATGTTAAATAATGGACATCATAAGTACCATCATAAAGTACAAAAGTTAATGTTCAACAGGATGATAATAATGTTCGACATCTCCTCATACCTCAAAAAAGAAATACATAATTTGAAACACACCGTAGCTGAAATGGAAAAAAACAGAACTTTTACCAAACTTTTTGAGTTTTTTTTTTTGCTGTGGTTAATGAAACAAGGGGAAGCAAAGTAAAATAAAACAACTCTTCAAAATCACCTTTAAAAGCAGGGTGGGTGGTTATAGTGAAAATAAGAGCCTTTATTTTAAGCGAATAATCTTAATGATAATCAAATAAAGCTACAGTAATAACTAGACTAAATAACTAAAAGAAGGAAATGAGGTACTTGATGTATACAAAGAGCCCCATCATTAGTTAATCCCCCCAATTTTTTATAACCAGAACATGGTGATTTAAAAAAGTAAATGTGTTTTAATTTTTGTGATTAAACTTCAAAAAAGTTCTATTGCCATTTCCAGACCATATTTGTAAGGTAAAAGTTTTTCTTTAATGCAGTGCGCGAAAGAACCAAAGCATATAAATTTAAAATCAATTATTTTCCTAGTTCGTGGTATTTATAAATTTTGCAAACCTATTATAGGATGTCCCTTAAAATAACGATTTGTAGAGATTCGTTCATTAAATCACCCCATTTCTATTACAAATCTTTCAAAATGGAAGAAATGGCTAGCCCGTGCCGCAAGGCGGTCGAAAATGGCCTATGTCGGAAAAAAGTGTGTTATTATTATTTAAAATTCCCAAAATTTGAAGTATCGAAAAAATTTATTTTTTATTTCATTTATTCATTTAATATACTTAAAATTATTCAGAATTCATCGGATATCATTAACTCAAGATAATAAAAGTAGTAAACAAGACCATTGTCTTTTATACAAGTTTGATATAATTTGTATTAAATATAAAAATTATGGTTTTTTCATTGCACAATTAAAGGTCGAAAAAAAACATAATTTTTATTTTTAATTAAAATTATATCAAACTTGTATAAAAGACAAAGTATGGTCTTGTTTATAAACAAATGTACAAATAAAAAGGAAAAGAAACAAGAAAGTGTATTGAATATTTACCAAAGGTAGACATACACACAAGAAACAAGTTTTACATTTATTTTTGATCAATGGTGATAATCTTTAACTTCGAACTCATATATATGTATATTAGTTCTCATTTAGTGAGCTAACTAGTTTATATGAATTTTTGATATTTGGCATGGGATTGTTACCTCTTTCAAAAGTGTTCTGATGACGGGAACCTAGAAAATTCCCGAAATAGATCTGTCACCACATTCCAGAAAGGGTCAAATAATAATTTGAAAACAAAAACTCTATAGATTATTTGTCAGGACAATATCCTTCTAAAGAAATATAGAGTATGGCCTCGAACTTGAATAATTTTAATTTTCATATTTTTTGAAATAAAATTTGCTCGCACAGGATTCGAACCTAGGACTCTAGGTTGTCAGTTAACCGCTCTACCATCTGAGCATGTTATACTCGATAGATAAATACATAAAAGGCTTTACAATCTTGTAGTCATAATTAAAATAAATTTGCATGGGTCATTTTTGTTCCCAGGTCACTAAGGGTTAATCATTTTTTAGATAAAAGCAAAAACAATAATTTTCCAATAAAATTTCGAATACATTTTCCGAAAATTTGCCGAAAATTATGCAAACTTTAATAAAAACCTTAAAATTCTGTTAAATTCTTGACAAAATTAACAATTTTCATAAGATGTCCTGGAGATGAGTAGCTCCAAACACAAACTCGAATTATAATTTTACCAATTTATTTATTTTTTCTATACCAACTATTATATTATACAAAAAAAAATCGACATCTACAAATTAGACATTTTGCAAAATCTTTAAAATGAGTTTAAAAAAAGGCCTTTCTCCATTTTTTTATCAAATTCGTGGGTCATTTTAGATTCCAGACTAAAGTAGGTGTAGTTTTTTTTTATCAAAATGCTCCGATTTTTCACCTTCCTGAAAATACTTTTTTCATAATACTGGCAAAGGCACCTGAAAGTACTACTCTTAGTATTGTTTCAGTTTTTGAATTTTTAGGAAAAATTATTTCCTTGCGAAAATATTGTAGATTGAAATTGAGGTTGTAACTTAAATTTTAAAGTCCCGTAGTGTAAAATTAAAAAAAAATCGAATTTATTATCAAGTTCAACCGATGATAATTTCAATAAAATTCACAAACTGTAAAAAGTATTATAAAAAATATAATTCCAGGAAGGTGAAAAATCAGAGCATTTTAATCAAAAACGACACTTTTCCCGTTAATAAAGCTCGAACGCCTGATGTCGGAGAGTGGTTCTGAGACCAGATTTGTATTCAGCGTACCCTACACCTTTAGAAAAGTATACTTAAGTTTTGGTTTCAAATATTTTTTGGCATGAATCTTTAGGTGTAAAGTAACATGTACTCACGAGTGCTACCCACAGTGACATTAAAAGTAAAATTTGAAAAAATGTTTAAGTCTTTTTTGCAATTATTATCAGTTTTCCTTATATTGCACATATATTTTTACAAATGAAAATATTTTTCACCAATTTTAAATAAAAAAATATAAAAATATATAATATATATTGAAATCGTTGTGTACACACAAATATTTGATTGTACATTTGATATTATGGCTTTTCTGACAATCAGATTTTTAACTCTTTTAAATATATTGTCCTTCCTATAACCTTAAAGTTTTTTTTTTTAAGCAAAAAAGAGATACATAGTGCATTTTTGCATTATTACTAAAAATTGTGCAATCGATTTTTAAGAAATTTATACAATTCAGTTTTTATTTAGGAGTATGTTTCCAACAAACTAAATTTCGATTCCTTTTTTGTTTGTTTGACACACAAAGCAAAGTTTTTTGACCTGTATGCTTTGATTTTTTCGTTCTACAAAGAAAGTTTTTTTGATAAATCTATGGATAATAATTTTACCACTAAGGGCGTCCCGGTAGGCTAGTTAGTAGCGTGCTAGCTTATCAGTGCGAGGTCGTGGGTTCGATTCCCACCAGAGGTACGAGCCGAAAGTCATAGTAGCTAGTACTCGGTTAGGGTAATAGGATATAATTTTTAATTTTTTTTAGTTATTAATAAATAAATAAAAAAAAATTTACCACTTATCAAATTAAATTTATTCTTGTTTATTACATTGTATAATTATGAAATATTCTTAAATTTCTAATAATAACGAGAACCGTGAAGTATAAAAAATTTTATTTTGTATGCTTTAGTTCTTGTGTTGGCTGTAGTACAATTGTAAGGTTTAGTTTTCTTTTAGCCAAAAGGGAGGAAGTTGTGGAAACCTAATTTCATTTAGAAAACTTTCTTGTAACAATTGTTCACTTTGTTGTTGTTATTATAAGAAGAATTTTAAATGTTATTTTTTGATCAAAGATTAAAACCCATTTTAAAGTTTTCACCATTAACCATCTACTCTTACCCCTGGTTTCTACAACACGTTCGCCTCTACACGAACGGGTGACTACATGTATTTTGTTTTTGCATTGCATGTATTTTGTTATTGTTTTTAGACGAACGTGAAGCAAAACGTGTTCTAGAAACAGGGCGTTAAACTACACACAATTTAGCTCAGCTATTTAGAGTCTAGACCAATTGTGCAAAAATGAAAAAAAAAAAACTTTATATAAGTTTGTTTTCATTTTCATACCACATTTAAAATTAAAGATTTTTCCTTATTGTCCCTTAGAAAACCTAGTTGGGTTATAATTTTCTAAAGGATTTAGCTCAAGCGTACGTATGAGTGTATTTGAGTGTTGGTATGGATAAGAGGATTATTGTAATTGTTGTAAATTGACGATTATGTTTTATTTTGTTCCTTTACAAACACATATAAAACAGCAAAGAAAACATTTAAACATCATGTTGAAAACATTTTCAAAATATTTTGATTATATTTTATGTTTGAATAGGCAAATAAAGATTATCCTTATTATATATAAAATTACGTGGCAGGAGTATGTAAGAAGGGTTTAAGTTAAATAAATTATATTGACACAGAAAGTATGACACTTAATTATTGTAAAGTGTTTAAAGTTGTGTATTTTAGGCGATTTATGTTTGTCTTTAATAAAAAAAAGGCAAAATCGTTACTCAAACATAAATTAAAAGCCTTAAGCCTAAATTTCTTGTACGTAAACGTAACGTGACTCTTCTATAAAACGTAAAATGAAAAGAAATGAAGAAGAATTATGCTGTTTTGTTCCTCTCTAATACATTTTCTGTCGAAGCGTTTGAAAATGCATCATGATTTTGTGTTAAAAAAAAATGTTTTGCCACCTAAATACAGATTTATGTTTAGCGAATTTTCTGACTTACAAGGGGTAAATGGGACCAGATAAAGATTTACTATCACTACATTTTTATTACCTCAACCCTTTTCTACAATTCACCTTAGAACATATTTACCCTATCTTTTACATGCACAATATGAGTGAAAAATACCCTTGCACGTTGTGGTCAAAGGGTTAATACATTAAACAAAGTTCTCAACAGAATTTACTGACCTTTAACCATCCATGAGTTAAATTGGTAAAAAGATGCAAAGAAATTTCTCGTAGAAGTTAATTTTAGTTATTTATGACGTTTATTTAATATTTAATTACATGATATTTATAACTTAGTATTCTTTTTGTATTTCTATGAAAAAACGGAAAAAACCATGCATTTTTTTGAAATTGGTTAAAATTCAAATTAAATTAAAAAAAGTATAAATGAAATTGGTAATAATATAATTGAATTTTTGATAATTTCAAATGAGTTACAGAATTTTCAATTGAAAATGAGATTTTCTATTTGAAATAAATTAGCTTTTCTAAAACTTCGGGTTCTGATGAGATCTTTAGCCACATCGAAATACTAGTATCAACTTAGCTAATATGTTTGATTTGCTTTATTTTTGTAAATATACGGAGGTTGAAAGTTCGTTATAAATTTGAAATAACATAAAAATAATCTCGATGTATATAAAAAGAAAAAACTAATATAAATGTAAAAAGTATTACTTTTTTATATAAATAGAACATTTTTGGTCTTCAAAGTTTAGTAACGTAATGATGCTTGGTAGGAAAAGACCCCATCCACGTGCTTGATTACTAAGAAGACAAGAATGAAGCAAAATTGATGAATAATAGGTTTTTTTGTTAAAGTTCTGCCTATTATGGAGGCTCTAGCTTTTTTAAAACTTCGGGTTCTGAGATCTTTAGCCAGATCGAAATACTAGTATCAACCTAGCTAATATGTTTGATTTTCTTTATTTTTGTAAATATACGGAGGTTGACAGCTCGTTATAAATTTAAAATAAATTAATTTCCGTTTGTTAGAGTATAAGCACAATGTAAATGAAAAGGAGAAGAAAAAAAATAATGAACAAAATAGCAACGGAAAACTGAAAAACTCGTAATTTGTGTAATATCTCAAATTATATTATCGTTATTATCCTTAACAGTGAAATTCGGTTAAACAAACACCGGAACACGGAATGAAACGTAAAATTCTATAGAATAAACTTGGGACCTTTGTTATATGTTTTTGTGGATTCCTTCGAGGCGTGTTTTTTTTGCAAATACAAGAAAAATCAAAAAATTATGTTTAAAAATATAGCAAAAAAGCATAAAAGAACTCAAGTTATGGGTTTAAATCCGTTTTCTTCTTGCAATTATGACATAAACTATTCTGGTCCGAAAAGTTTCCGTTAGTGGTTTTCTTAATTTCAAATGGAAAAATCTCGATTTCAAATTAAAATTCTTAAATTCTTCTTTATTTAATTTTTTCTTAATTTTATTTGTTATGATCTCCTATTTCAAATATAATAATACCAATTTCATTTCTAATTTTCTCAATTTCATTTTTAATTTTCTGGATTTCAATTAAAAAAAATCTTAAGTTCAAAACTAATTTTCCCACTTTCAAGCGGAAAATCCCAATTTCATTTGGAATTTTCACAATTTCAAATGAAAAATCCCAATATCAAATGGAATTTTCTCAAAATCAACTCAATAATCTCAATTGCATTTTGAATTTTCTTAATTAGAAATAGAGAATCTCAATTTCATTTAGAATTTTCTACATTTTAAATGGAAAATCTTAATTTTGATGTGAGCAAGATTATTTAAGTTCAAGTTATTTGTTTTTTGTTAAACAAAAAACCGTGCAATGTTTATTTATTAATTAAAAAAAATTTTCATTCGCTAATTTAAAGCAGTTATTAGTATGTCCTTATTATGTTAAAGTAATCCAGAGAGTAATAATAAAGTAATAACATGTCATTACAGTTTCTGCACTGGGTGATTAATGCAAAGTAAGATTAAAGTTTAAGTTTTTAAAAACAGCTCTTATTTTGGACCAAGGACATACAGGATTCCAATTTGATACCTCGACTCATAGTTTAAAAAAGATCAATCTAGCACACAAAAATGAATTACGTTTTAACTACTGGTGGGATCTTGATAAAATTTGTGGGAGAAAGTCCTCAAGGCCATGGTGGAAAGACAAAAATTGAACATAGAGCGCCAAAGAAAGCAATTTTGTCTAAAAAAAATTTTTTTAAGACGTGTAACTTTTATTTCCTTAATGGATTTATATATTTTTTTTGCTATTTTTCAACTGGAATAATACAAAAAGGAATAGTAAATCCACATGGACATCTAACTTTTACCGTTGCAATCTTATTTAACCTTAAATATAACCCTATTAAATTTAAAATGTTTTATTAAAAAGTATTGAAATAACTAATAAATTTCGGAATAACTAATCCGGGTTTATCCGGAATATAATTATGTTATATCCAAAGATAAAAAGTATTGTATTAGGCTATTTTTTATATTTAACTCTTAAGTGCTTTTATGGTTTAAATGTCCCCAAGAAAAAACATTTAAAAATTTATATTTCCAAAATTTAAGTTATAACTATATATGGCAGGGTATAAAAAGTAGTATTTTAGGAACATTTTTAAATGATCACTTAAGTGATTGAAAATATATATTCTTTCTAAAATAAAGAGTTCAACCTAACCTGCTTTGGGTAAAATACCTTCTAAATTGGCTCAAAAGTCGTTTAGAATTTTGTCTCTATTATAGAAATTTCATAAAAAATGTAGATTTTCAAGTGTCAGGCAATAAGGCAAGCTTCAGTGCCGATTGAAATGAGACTTGGATTAGTGATAGAAAGTTCAAGTATAAGGTTGAACTATGCTAGTGTTTTTCTATTTTAACATAAATACATTTTCCTTCCAATTAGGAAATCCTCTTATAGTTAACACTCTTATTCAGACACTATCCCATTAATATTTTCTATGTTAAATATTATCATTTTTTTCACCACAATACCTCTTAATGTCAAAATCTATTGGAGCCTTTTCGTCGATACAATAGAATAGGAAAATTGTACTTAATAACACTACAATCCAATCAGTTGAAACTTAATTTAATTTAACACCCAAAGGATATTATTAAAAACAAAAAAAACAACACAATCAACCCCAACCACCCAGCCACCCGTCGTCTCGACGTAACAAAACAATATCCATGTTGGCTATGGTAAACATCATAACCTAAAGAAGAGAGACTACAATTACATTATAAAATTTATTTAATACGAGTATAAAATTTATTACACTTACGGGTTGCTTGTACTACTATTTGATATATTTCAAAGGACGCAACTTTTTTTTTTACGAATATGAATATGGGTTTTATTAAAACAACACACAAAAAAAAAAAAAATAACAAATACAAGGCAACATATAAAATTAAGGACTAATTTTTATTCTCATAAAATTACAAATACATTATTATTTCATTAGAAAATAAATGACATACAACCTACTCATTGTTTTTGATAATAATTTTTCTTGTAAAAGAAAAGACAACTTTTACTTTTAATGTCAGTATCAAATTTCTCTATTTTTTCTATTTTACGTAGGATTATAAAAATCCATGAATAAAATGACTCATATCGTAAGAGCAAAGTTGGAATAAATAAAAAATATGTAAAGGATGAATATAAAAATGAATCATTTTTATATTATTTACCCAAGACAAACAGGCTCCATTCGAAAATATTGAAAATAATATGGAAAGTAACCATTTTATAAAAAAAATAACAAACGCACAAATAAAAATATAATCAATGAAAAGTTTGAATTCATTGCACAATTAATTGCACAAAATTTATTAAAAATTATACCAAACTTAAAAATATAATCTTTTTCATTTATCCGATTAAATAATTTGTTAAATAACAATGACATAGTCAATTAATTCTGTAATTGATTCAAACAAAAAAATAATCAATTTCAGAACTTTATTGATTCTTTTTTAATTCTATTCATTAGAGAATTAATTGATTTTTATTCAACAATATTTTTAATAATTTGTTTTTTAATATAACAAAAATTTTAATTAAAATTTATCCAACAAAATTGGGGCTATAAATTATATCTACATCAACTAGTTAAGCTTAAAATAATATAATTGTAAGTAGCGGTTCTGGGTGTTGAAATACGGTTCCAATTTTTTGAACGTTAAGTACCTACGATTGCTCTATAATTTCCGATTGTAGTGAAAAAATTTTAGTTTTAAAGTATTTCGTGACCTTAATGGGTTAAAACTGTTCAAAATAATTTTTATCCAACCATATGTTTCCAATGTTCCAATTTCATTTTGTTTCATATTGCAAAAAAAAACTCAGTAGATCAAAAAAAAAAAATTTCACAAAAAATTACCTTGAAATACAAATTGAAAAAGAAATCCCCCTCGGCCCACTAAATCATTATGATGGAGTCTGTGTAATATAAACTCATAAAATATTTTTTTTTGTAGTCTATTTTATATGTTAGATCTTTTGGGTGTTTGTTATATTAAAAGGGAGTTGTGTTTTCAAAACACTGGTTTACAAACATTTCAACTAAAATAGTCGGTTACCACAACTGAATCATTCGATTGGCGACAAATTCGGTTGTCAATACCAAATTTGAATTTTTATTTTTATGGGTGAAGCTATATAAAAAAATACAAAAATCGAAAAAAGGCTAAGAGTCGCGTATTCAGGTGCCGTTACAAGTATTATGAAAAATATATTTTTCGAAAGTCAAAAATCGTAGCATTTTTTATCAAAATCGAGGCTTTTCCTGTCAACATAGCTCAAACGCCTGATGTCGGAGTATGATTCTTACACCAGATTAGGTTTCAACGTACCTTTCATTTTTGGAAAAGTATGGCTTAGTTCTAGTGTCAAATATTTTTCGGCCTGAATCTTTAGGTACAAAAAGTACTTACATGCACTCTGTGGGGAGCTCCACTGTAAATATGTATGTTTCCAAATTTTAAGCTAAACTTATTTACAGTTGCAAAATTAAGAAAAGTAAGTTTTTTTGTTGGAAAAGTTTTTCAAATATATAGTTTTTTTGCCCGATTTTGTGCACATATACTTTTTAAATGCATTCACATATCATACTAATAATTGGACTCAGAGTTTATCTCAGAAAGCTATACTGGCATACAAAATTTTTGATAAATCGCGCGTTTTGCATATGAGTCACCATATCAAAATAATTATTTTCTTGCTGAAACACCTCTTCCTTATGGGCTCTTTATACTCGTACTACAGCCCCATTTGACAACGTCAACTGCTAGTTTAGCGATCAAATTCGCTTTAACCGTAAACAGTAGGACAAATTAGAAAAACCGCTAAATGGCAGGTTTAATCTACACTTTTGTGAATCAAATATGTACCAAAAAAAAGACTACAGCAGTTGCCTTTACATTTCAACATAAAGGAGTCAGATTGATTGCGTTTAAAAAACGTTATATGTAAAAAACTGCATTTACATGCGCCAAACCTTAAAGTTATATTGTGGGAAAACTCTACCATACATAGAAAAATAAAGTACGCCGTTGAGATCAGTGTGCGTGTAATATATATAATTGGTAGTCGTACACTCAGGGGACTTCTGCTGTAAGTATTTGTAGTTGTTTGAGTTGTTATACAGTATCTTTATTTTTAAGTGAAAAAACAGTCATTTGTAGAAAAAACTTCAGTTTTGACTACAATTGTAGTTCATTTAAAAAAACAAACCACATCAAGTTACTGTATTATGATTTTACATTCATTTTATATAGTAGTTTTTTTTTTTATTTTAAAAATAAAACGAATTGATGTGTGTTTATTTTTTACTGTATATGTGGTTAATTTGTATTGAAATTGTGGTTAATTTTTTAAAAAGTACAAAAGAAATGACAATAATAGTTGAATTTACTGAAATGTAAGTTGTCCTTTCTTCAAGTGAAATTTCATTTGTTTTTAACTAAATTTGCAGTGGTCTTTACCTACATAGTATTCTAAATGTAACATTATTAATTTTTAAAAATTATAATTTGGCCTGCTATTGAAGTTAATAAAATGTATTAATCATACGTCTGCAACTACACGATTTTTTGTTAATTTTGCGAAAAATTAAAATATTTTGTTGAGTACAATAGTCCACGATTTCAGATTATATAATATGGATTAGTTTTTTATACGATTTTCGAGTTCAGGGGATTTAAAACATAAGAAAAAAAAGTCGCAAAAAGTAATTATTTTTTGTAAACTAGTGTTGTAAGACCACATAGGGGTGTTTTAGCTTATTCACAATTTTATTTATTTTTGCACGTGCTTTTTTTTTTTTGAAGAAATGTACAGCAAAAAATTCAATTTGCTTTCAATGTTGTTCTTTTTATGTTGTCATTCATAAATGAAAGTGTAAAGAAATTTTTATATTTCTGCTTTTACTGTTTTTTATGAGTTTGTTATTCAAAGAGAAAATTCAGTTTAAAAGTATGAAAAGTATATAAGATGTATAGATTTTATTAGAGTATTTGTACAGGTGCATATGTATGTAGTAGGGTGTCCCGACTTTTTCGAATACCACTCACTCGATGCAAGATAAAGAGCTGAATATGGGAAAAATAAATAAAACATTTTTAAAGTGGATCTACAGTACCCTACCAGCGATTGAAGTTGCCGGGTTTAGTGCATGTTCACAAAACAAAAAATGTTTCGAGTATTTTCTGAAATAATGCTCAAAAGTTTCGTAATTTGTAGCTTAATAATGGAAAAATATTTTTAAATTGTCTGTAAAGTAATTTTAGTGCACCAGAGGATTTTCTAATTAGAGCAAGTAAAATAACAAAAAAAGTTTTTAAAAATATAAAGTATAGAAATTGTACTTGCTCAAAACTAAAAAAAAAACTCTAGTGCACTGAGAGAATTATCCTTTATAACACAGTGCAACACATAAATTGGTTCCTCTTTCGTACCCGGTTTTTTTGAAGTGTATATCGAAACTAAAAAAAATCCGCAAAGGACTTGGCCAGATTACATCGAAATTTTTTTTTTTTGGACACCCTAAGTTTTTGCACCCAAACATGATTTTTTTAAAAAAGGAAAATTTTTATGGACCCCATATTATAAACCGTTCGGAATTTTGTTTTTATGTCTTTGGCAAAGTTGTAGATCCAAACCAAAGCAAAAAAAATCTCATATGGACCGACCCAAAAAAATTGCATCCACTGCATCAAAATTGCAAAAAATTGGGAAAAAAATGCTATTTTTTTATGATTTTTTCATGATTTTGTCCTGAAATGGCTTAAATACTGGGAATTTAAGAAATCTTTCTTCAGCTAAATTATAGCTAACAACAATATAAACAACTCTCTAGTACATGTCATCTTAATACGAACATTCCTTAACCCTAGAAAGCACATCTTTTTGCTCACACTTATTTTGCATAGCCAATGTTTGTCGTTTCGACAAAGAAAGACTATATAGGTTAATGCCGTTTTTGTTGTTACTTGTTTTCAAATTTACTATTTAAACATTTTATTGTTGTAATGCTGATATGTTTTTGAAAAAATGAATATATTTATTTTATTAATAAAAAGTAATTATTTTATAACGCAATTAACAATTTCATAATTTTTTTTTTTTATTTTTGTTTAAGTTTTTTGTTTATTTATACAAATGCAAAACATGTGTATTATTAACTGCCGATGATTTTATTCTGCTACGATTTTACCCGAAAAAAGTCTTTCTTTGTCGAAACGACAAACGTTGGCTATGCAAAATAAGTGTGAGCAAAAGATGTGCTGTCTAGGGTTAAGGAATGTTCGTATTAAGATGACATGTACTAGAGAGTTGTTTATATTGTTGTTAGATATAATTTAGCTGAAGAAAGATTTCTTAAATTCCCAGTATTTAAGCCATTTCAGGACAAAATCATGAAAAAATCATAAAGAAATAGCATTTTTTTCCCAATTTTTTGCAATTTTGATGCAGTGGATGCAATTTTTTTGGGTCGGTCCATATGAGAATTTTTTTGCTTTGGTTTGGATCTACAACTTTGCCAAAGACATAAAAACAAAATTCCGAACGGTTTATGATATATGGATTCCATAAAAATTTTCCTTTTTTAAAAAAATCATGTTTGGGTGCAAAAACTTAGGGTGTCAAAAAAAAAAAATTTCGATGTAATCTGGCCAAGTCCTTTGCGGATTTTTTTTAGTTTCGATATACACTTCAAAAAAAAAACGGGTATGAAGGAGGAACCAAACGATGACCTTAAAAATGCTGCACTGTGTAATATTAACCAAACAATTTCATCGAGTTTTTTTTCGTAGATTCAATGAAGAATTTCATTATATCCAATAATTTGTATTAATATTAAGAAATTTTTCATACATTTTTTCATAAAATTTCATAGTTTCATAAAAAAAAATCATTCGTTTTAATAAATAATCTCTTCGTAAATTCTTTATTCATAGAGTTTCATAATTTCATACATTTCAAACTTCAGCTTTAAGGTTTAATTCTGAAGTGTTCAACGTTGGCTTTTGTTAATTTTAGACTTCTATTAAATTGTTTAAAAAATAATATAAAGTTGTACATTGGCTGTGTTCCAATTAGGATTGTCACTCGAATAAAAATTATTCGATTAATCGAACGAACAAAAACAAATTCGAACCAAAAATTCAAAAGAAATGATTTTCGAGTAACGAATAATTCGAATAAATTTCGAATGAAATGAATAATTTAAAAAAATTCTTCTTTTAATAAAATTTTGAAAATTTATCAATTTTGGGGAAACTTTGTATAAAAAGTGATAATAGACAAAATAAAATCAAAATTCTATTAAATAAATAACTGAAATTTTAGAACATTTTTTAACCGTTTTCCTAGATATGGACTCTATGGACTAAAGATATATGATTTGACGTGAAATATCTTTGATATCTTTGAAACAAAGCATTATTTTTGAATTTTAAACTATACAAAACTATCGAAAATATTGCTATATTACAATGATAGCACGTTAGCATGAGAAGTTTCAATGAACGAGTTCCAGTGACAATTTTCATTAAACCTATGAAGAAATTACTGAAGTGGAGATAATTATCTCTGTGTGGACCATAAATACTCCACAGAAAATTTAAAAATATTTTTACAGTAATAAGATAAAAATTACGAAACTTTTGAGCCCTATTTCGAAAAAAAATCTAAACTTTTTTTTGGTCAAAAAGCACTTCAACCAGTAACTTTAATCGCTTTAATCGTAACTGAAGATCCACTTGAAAAATATTTAATTCTATAATTCGCATCTATTGAGTGGTATTCTTATTTTATTTTTTTTTTTGTATTCGGGACACCCTAGTATGTAGGTTGCTTTTGGTGTTATAACATATGATCTAGATTTTAATAGGATTTCGTTTTTATGAGTGACATTAATAAGGACAATATTTTGAAACATAAATTTTAAACAGACAAATTTTATTGAACAACAGCTACCATGGCAAATATCTTAAAAATAATCTTGATTTATGGGAGACTTGACAAGTTTCCGGTAACAACAACATGCAAAGAACAAGTACCTTTTTGGATATGTACTAAAATTCTGTCAATACATAGTCTTGTAATAAGGGATATTTTAGTAAATTAGCTGTATTAAATCAACGTCAATGAATACACAGACATCTTCATAATAATCTAAAAAATTAGTCATTTCCAGTTCAACTCACATTATATTGAATGAGTTATTGTCTTAAAGACCGATTGATTAACTTTGTATGAAGTTTCATTACAGGATGAGGTACAGGGTGTCAATTAAGATTTTGTTGCAAGAAATTTTGTCTCTATTATATGACTGAGTTAAGGTCTTTGGAAGACCTACGATTGGTTCCCAATTTCGAATACTGAAAAACAAAGACCTGCTTTTGTGTTTTTTGTACTAACAAGTAAAAAAGATTGGCTTTAAGTGGATGTTCTTCCTACTATAAATCTTCTTTAGAATATCATGAAAGAACTCGGAAAATACCTTATATTTTGTATATTTAATTTTTGTATATACATAAATTAAATATGTTCTTTATGAAGCCAATAAAACATATTCGCTTTTTGTTTTTATGCCAGTATTTGAGCCAGTATTTGAGCAGCCAACTGTTACCCAGCATTTAGCAATCAGTTACGTTTTAAACTATCAAGTATTGTACGCCTCGTTAGCTCAGTGGTTAAAGCTGACGGCTAACAATGTAGGGGCCAGGGTTCAAATCTCGGCGGGACCAAAAAAAATATATTTTTTTGTTTTTACGATTTTTGCTGCATAAAAAAAGTTTAATGTAGCATTTATTTATAACATTCATTGTATTTACATTGGTTTAATTATTCTAAGAGTTTAGGGACTATGTTCCTTTTCTACTTAATAATTAAAATTTAGTTTTATTATTTACATTTTAAATTATCTGGTGTTTAGGAAAAAAGAAAAATTATAAATTAACTTTTTTTGTTTATATTTTGGAAAAACTAGTTTTAGACAACCTATTTCATGGTTTCACCAACATTTTGATAACGTTGAAACTTATGTTTTAACAGTGCTTGTCCGATAGACGGACCTTTAGTCTAACGATGTTATCATTTTGAGGTTGGGAAAGCACTTGTTGCCAGCACTTGTACCACGTGTTAAAGTGCTTTGCCAGTGGTGGTCCGATTGTCGTTTTCTGACTCGGAATGTATGCTTTTATAAAAATTTCGAAAAAAAATATTTTTAATGTTGGTTCACATGAAGTTTTATATAATTATATGTACATTTATGTTGTTTATAGGAACGCATATATAACTTTATATTGCATATATAGTAAGGGACGCCAAAGTTGTATGGGTACAAAAAAAAAAATCATGCTAGAGATCGGCACTTCCCCCAGAAATTTTCGTTTTTATATCAAAATACACTATGCAAAAAATTATGGTAATCGCTTAAGGTGAAAGGGATCCTCAAACGCCTTGAAAATATGGAAATATGTCAAATTTGACCATTAGATGAAAAAAAATTTTTTGTTTTTGTTATTCAATTTCACAAAAAAAAAATGTTTATACTAAGTTCGATGCCAACTATTCAAAAAAAATATTAGCTTTCCAGGACGTCGTTAACCTATTTTCACTTACTATCCAAAAAATTGCAGTTATTTGTAGGGTACCCAAAAGCAACATTTTTGCATTTTTGAAAATTTTATTAAAGACAATTTTTAAAAATTAAAATCGCCCTCCACTAGTTTTTTATATATATCGTTCGCTATTATAAATATCCGTTCGCTAGTTTTTTTTTATAGCGATCTGAATTTATCGGATTTAAAGGAAATTTCATTTTTGGATGTATTTTCTTTAATTTTGTATTTACAACTATGGATCATAAATTTTAGTTAGTAAATAATTTTTACAGTTCAGCTTTAACCCATGTGAACTTCCATGGGTATCCACCTAGAAATAACTGCCATTTTTTGTATCGTAAGTTAAAATAGGTTAACGATATCCTGCAAAGCTAATATTTTTTTTGTGAATAGTTGTGATCGAACTTAGCACAAAAAAATGGTCAAATATGACATATTTCCCTATTTTCAAGGCATTTGAGGTACCCTTTCCGCTTAAGCGATCACCACAATTTTTCGCATAGTGTATTTTGATATAAAAACGAATATTTCTGGGGGGAGTGCCGGTATAAAATCGAAAGTTGACATTTTTGGCGCACCCTAATATATAGTAATATAAAATTGGGTATATTAAGTATAATTGCATATAAGACAACATAAAATAATATATTGCTATATACTAACATATAAAAATTTCTGAAACAACATAATTCTGTATACAATTAGATACAATGCTTTAACATATATGTTTTAATTTTATACAATTATATATGCATATATATAAACTTGTTTACTTGGGAAAACATTTATAGTGTATTTCATTTTTAACCCAACGCTCTCGAGTAATCGCATTTCAAAAATCCAAATACGTATTTTAAGTGCATAATTATTAGTTTGATTTTTAATACCCGTTTTTGGATTTTGAATGCATATTTTTTGGATTTTGATGCATATTTCGATATAAGTGAATCTTTTAAGCGCATATTTTAAATTTGGTTTTTTGGGTATAAAAGTCGTTGCTCTGTCAAAGTTTAAATTTTGACTGCTAAAATATCCACTAAAGCAAACGAATTTCTTAATGAAGCCCTGTTTTATGAATCTGCAAAGTTTGGTTGAAAAATCTCCATCGGATCCATGACGTATACTTAATGAATTAATATAACTCATACGCTCCACTTACCTTTGACACTTTCTGCAAAAAATTCTTTTTCCAAATTCAGAATAATTATAATAATCCCATTTGTTTATATATCCATTATATTTTTAATTGTGTAATAATCCAATAATTTGTCTATTATAAAACAATAATAAACGTTTTAGCAATTGTTAAAATCCACGATTTACAACATTCAACGAACTGTTGAATGCAACATACTACTAACTAACATGTTATGGTATGCGTTACGTATGGATTATACGAACAGGTTAAATTTGTTTCGCTTTTTTAATATTTTAACAACACTATAAATCACTTGAGGTTTTCACACACACTCGACAAACGCGGGTGGTTGCTTAAAATGGCGGATATTGCACTTTTGTTAAAACTGTTGTAAAAACAACAGATAAAATAATAAAAAATAATCGGGGGAAAAAACAAACGGTAGAGATAATTTTATAACACAAGCTATTAAAAAGCCATTAATTTAAAAAGGCAGTTAACAACATATTTGTTGTTGGTTTTTTGCCCTTTTGTTTTAATATTATTTCAACGTTCTATATAGCCAAGTGGTGGTAGTTGATATAAAAAAGGGGTGATGATTATCAATATTTTTATATAAGTTGCATGCAACACACAAATTTGTATAAGGAACTTGATAATGGTTTAAAGGAATTTTTAATCAAATTATTTATAAATATAATCAATTTTAATAACGGCATTATTTTATGAAGTTTTTTTTCTCGATTTTTATGGATTTTTGAATATTTTAGAAATTTTTATAAAAGCTTTTATTTTAATTTAAGTTTTTTAAAATTAATATTTATTTTTTTTTCAGAAACCTTTTTAGTATTTTTTATAATTTTGTTCTCACAATGTTTAATAATTTGAATATTTTTTTATTATATTATTATATTGAAATACAAAATCTCGTTACTTTATTGTTATATTTTGACAGAATTGTGTTGTTGTGGTTTTAATTCTGCCCTGTTTTTTGGAATCTTTAGACATTACAGCTGTTTCTACCAAAACATTTTGGGTTATCCATTTAAGTTTCTCAAATTTTGATTTTTCGAATTTTTTAAATATTTTTTTTTTATAATTTTTATCTTTATTTCAAGATATTTTTAAAAACTTTTTTTATTATTTTTAAAATATTTTATATAATTGTGATAAATTTTTGTTTAACATTTTTATAATTTTTTTTTTTTTTTTAGTTTTTGTTAATATTGCACTTTTTTCAATTATTTAATACGATTTTTTTTAACTTTTACTTTTTTATTTTATTTATTTAATTTTTTTCCGTTTCCTAAAACCAATATCATTTAAAGCTTATTTCATATGCTGGTTAAAAATTACTTCTTTTTTGTGTGTGTGTGTGTGTGTTTTTTTTTTTTGTTTTAATTGTATTTGTTTACGTGTATTGTGTTTGTATTAGTTTTTTCCGTATTAACATTTCCGCCCTCACAACCTGTCAACGCAATATACAAAACGGAACTAATACAAAAACCGGTTCTCTATTGTTTCATTCTTTCTCTTTTCCCCATTTCTCTTGTTACACTTGCACTTTTTTCTTGTTAAATATCCTGCTCATCTTCCTGTTGTATTGTTGTTTTATGCATACGATATCACTGGGAGAGAAAGTTAGCGTTATTTTAAACAAATCTCTTTGTAAAATTTTATATGAAACGAAATGGTAAGAAAACGGAAGTAAACTGTTAAAAACAATAATAAGATGATATGGCTTGGTGAAATATTTAAAACCCAATAAAAAGCAAAATATATTAAGCATTTAATTAGTTTATTCATTTTTTAAGCCGGCGTTTTGTTTTCACTCAAAATAAATCGGGTTTCAATTCAAAGATTTGTTTATTAAATTTTATTTTAATTTGGCCCTTATAGGAAAATAATAGATTCAATTAAAATAATTATCTCGTTATCGATTAAAATATAATATAAAGTTATTGTCACCCTGAACCTGGCTTTCGTTCTATCAGGGAATTATGTAGATAGAATCAACTGCAAATTATATCCCATTTGATAACTTCCCATATATAAACACATACAAATTTATCCGAAAACGGGTCATCTTTTATTTTCAAATTCATTGATTTATATTTTATATTTTTTTTTATTATTTGGAATGTGAAACAAAATAGTAGCGTGGATTTCCAAAGAATTTTTTGAAGTTATATCCAATTGTATCAAATATATATATATAAATTGATCAAATTAGATACACCCATTTTTCGGCTCAAATTATACCAAATAAGCTTCCATGGGATCTCAAGCCATTTTTAGGATCAGC
Source organism: Delia radicum (assembly GCA_021234595.1). Classification (NCBI taxonomy): domain Eukaryota; kingdom Metazoa; phylum Arthropoda; class Insecta; order Diptera; family Anthomyiidae; genus Delia; species Delia radicum. Next base: position 229,934,550 of record CM037854.1, read on the forward strand.
TGATAAATGATGTGATATAAAATTATATATATGGATATTAGGGCGGGTCGATTTAAAAATCGCTCAACGTTCAAGGAAAATCGTATTCTAGGGATCAAAATAAGAAACTTTGCCGAAGGAACCATACCTCTAAAACGAATTCTGATGTCCCGACTTTTGACCCGTTTTGTCAAATTTTAAAAAATCCCACTTTGACCCATTTAGAGTGCCCCAATCGAATCCAACCCAATCGAATATAATTTTTACATTCATCTGCTAGAGCGTCTTCCGGAGAAGAAATAGAGACCCTAGTCTTGAAAAGACTCCTCCTACTTTCTGAAATATCTCTATCCCGAGATTTGTACATTTTGCTATAAAAACACGGCTAAAAAGGCCCTGTTTAAACTTAAATTTTAACCCCTTAACGGTCACGTAGAATGATGATTTATGCATTAATCTGCTAGCGCGTCTCCCGGAGAAGAAGTAACGCCCATAATCTTGAAGAGGCAAAGTTTTATTTTGATCCCTAGAATGCCTTGTACGTTGAGCGTTTTTTTTGCCTCCCTACAAATCGACCCGCCCTAATGGATATATACACCCAGAAAAAAATTTAGCTATTTGCCAGCTGAAATACGGTTACTACGACTCAAATTGGGTTTTTACAAATTTCAGACAGTTGACTCAACTTTATATTAGTGTTCACAACAAAAGTCAATTCAATTCAACAGAATTTAAGCTGCAACAACCAAAATATTCAGAAATCGAATGTAAATATCGTTGTAGTAACTGAATTTAAAAGTTGTTACCATTAATATACACTGTTCAATTCGGTTGGCACATTATTTCTCTGTGTATATCGGAACTTTTTTCATCGGGTAATTATAAAGTAACAAAATGGCTGATTTTAGCAATTTATTTTTAGTAATGTTTACCTATTTGTTTACAATACTTTCACTGAAATTTTTCTATTAAATTGCAGATTTGTCTGAAACTTCTGCGGACTTTTATTTGAGAATTTTCTCTTTTTTTAATTAACTGAATTTTAGTTATTCTTGTAAACAAAGTATATTTATTAAATTTTAAGATGAAAATAATATTTCTATATCGTTTTTGTACAAAATTCTAAAAACCTTTTTAAAGTTCCTAATGATAATAAAAATGCTTAACTTATCCATATTAACATACTTTACAGTAATATTATATAAGATTACCAACAATATCTCTGATGTAAAAGATATACTTATTTAAAAAAATCTTTTGTTGTACTTGTGTAACTTTAAGGTAGTTTTCCACACTACCCCTAACTACCTTTAACAAAAACGACAAGGATAATGTAATGCATGTAACTCCAAGTATTGCTATGCCTAACACGTAAACTTTAGCATAACGCACTCACACTCTTTAATAAAAATAAAAAAGTACACATATTTATAGCGTTTAACGTGTGTGGAGTAGGGTTATAACTTTTTGCATTTTTTGCAAATGTAAAAAATTGTATGGCATAGCTGTGTAGGTCTTAAAAAAAATTATTAGGAGCCATGATCTTACTTTTTCGCGGTCGTTAACAAAGATCCTCAAAGTTCCGTTAACAAAATTCAGTGAAGTTTTGATTCAAATTTTTTGGATTGTTTAAAAAAATGTAAAATTTTATTCATTAATAAAAAAATATTTTCCCTCCATTTCAACAGACACATACACATTGTATTAACACATTAAATATTTACTATTTAAAAGTAAATATTTAAATAAAAAAAAGTCTTTTAGAAATTTGTTTCGGTGCGGAAGGTTTTTGTTCAGAATTGACTTCAAATTTAATATTTATTATCAGTACAATATTGTCCAAAAATTAGTGCCCTATAATTCATTTTTTTTTTTTAACAAAAAAAAGTTATAGCTCTAGCGTGGAACATTATGCAAAAAAAAGTACATGAAAAGGAAAAATTATTGCAAGTAAACAAACAATATTTTTCCTATAGAGCAAAACAAAGAAAAGGGAAAATAAAAGAATAGACAGAGAAAATGAAAAAAACTTCCCTTTTTGTTGTTACATATTTAAACGTTTAACATATTTTTCGCATAACGCCATATTTTATGGCCTAAAAGGTAAACAATAACAGCTGATGTTGGTAAATAATATTAAAAAGAAGGAAATGTTTTAAAATCAAAGAAATTGAACATCAATATTTAGTGAATAATAAAATGTTTATTGTAACATCGTGAAACCGATCTATTTAGGTCTTGTACCATACATGGGTCTAATGAATTAAGTGGACTTATGAAATGTTGATTTCATTACCACTGCATTGATATCAATGGTAATGAAATTATTTTCATTATCATTTTTTTTTTTTTTTTTTGTTAATAATGATAATGATTTGAGGATTTAATTTATTAATGGAAATGGTTTTAAACAACGTGTATTTGCAAGCACCTCAAACCCTGTTAAACTGTCTCATAAAGTATATATGCAAACTGGTACCGAGGAAACAGCTAATAGTCCTGTTTTAAATGATTATTATTCAATATAGATAAGTATTTAAAAGTATGTGTAGAGAATGTATTGAAAAACACAATTTTATGGAGTTTTTCTAATGCCCGGTATCTCTGAAACTAAACGAGATAGGGTAAAACGGACAACATTTTTGATCCACAGGGTTATTAATACACCCTGACAATACAAATGGGAAAGATCCGGAGGGATTAATTTTGTACAGGGTGTCTAAATTTTTGTTTACCCAGATATTTACATAAAATACGAATTTAAACACTCCGATAATAGAATAGAACATTGGTACAAAATGGAACGATGTGGAATGGAACGGGCAACGAGTGGAATCGGAACACTTAACACATTTGCATTATCAGTACGTGTTAACAGGTCAAGTTTTGCAAAATTTTCGCCCGTTTAGCGATATCTCTTTTAGTTTTCTAGATAAGTACTAGCCATTTTATAAAATTGTGTTGTTTTTAAATGGCCTCTATCTCTAAAGGCAAAACCGACAAAAAAAACAAATTGGCTAGGTCCGGCAAAGATCGCGACGATTCCATTTTTTATAAAGCGGACACAGGGTGATTTATTTATTTGTTGCTTTTAATATAAATTTAGATAATCTCCCATATTAATACAATTTCGTTACCTGTAACTGATGTTCCAATGCCATTTGTTCTTCGTTTCATTCCTTATCGTTTTTCATGTTTAGTCTTTAAATTTCACTCGTTATCCGTCCCAATAAAGCTCGTTCCCAATATTAGGACTCCAATTCCATGCATTGCTTGTTTTAGTCCATATGGCTTCAAATTCAAAAAATTTTACATTCCTTCCATACAGTCACATCTTTAAAATAAAATTATGTATTTTACCTTTCCAATCCAAGATTTTTTTTATTTTTGTAAACAAATGCTTTTTTTATCAAGTGTAATTAGGTTTTTATGCATTAGTGTGATTTAATTATCATTAATATCATTAATAATGGTTTTTTAAGGTCAAATATTTCATTATCATTAAATGTTAATGCAATTTTTTTCATTTTCATTAGTATCGACTAATGGTAATGCAATTTCAATGGTAATGAAAAATGCCCATGTATGTTTTTAATCCATTGGTTGCGTTTGACTAAAATAGTAGAGATAAAAAAATTCATCATACGCACCATATGATGAAAAAATTATAAACATTTTATTAAATTGACTTTGGTGGGACAACAAAATTTAATGTTTCAAGAATAATTTAAAGCGAAATAAAGATATATTCTTTTATTTTAATTAAATAAACTTATATTTTGAAAAACTTAAAGACTTTTTTTATATATCTTATAAAATGTAAACCCATGAAAATCCAATTGCTTTCATAATATAGTAATATTAAAAAAACTTAAGCGAAAAATAAAATTCGTTACAAAAATCCTTTATGTTTTTATTAGCAAATTTTTCAACAAAAATTGTTGTTTCAAAAAAATCTTTGCCAACATTTTTTTTTTCATCCATTGTCATTGGCCAATCTAAATACTACAGCAACTACAATAATTTCAAAAATTTTGTATAGACAAAGTTTAAATGCCAAATGTCACAACACATCTACACAAAATGTCGCGACAATTCCCAGCTTATGTATTTTTTTATGTTATGTGTTTTTTTCACTTGATATTCACACATACACCAGACCGGTGAGCTGCTGTTAAAATGTATGTAAATCCCGTGAAAAACGCATAAATTGTGGTTTTTACCACTATAAACCTTGGTTAAGTGGTATTTGTTAAAAATTTTATTTTTTTGTTGTAGTTGTGATAAAAGCAGACGATATAATCATAGAGCAAAATTAGTGCTTGTATTAAATAAGGGTCATGTAATATTTTTTTATGAAAAAGGAAATATTTAATGAGTTTAAAATATTTATTAATAAATTCATATTCCCATTTGCTCTGGAGCTTGGCAAAATTTTAAGTAAAATATTGACTTGTTTTGACTTTAACCCTCGAATAATCTCTTGGGATAAAACACTAACAGCAACGGTGTTTTCAAAATTTCACTTTGTCACAAGAATGGCGGAAACAGTCATATTTTTTTTAAATAGGAAGAAAACTATAAAATATAATTTTTTTTATTTTTAATTTACAACGAGCTTTCAACCTCCTCATTAGGTTGTCCCAAAAAAAATAAAAATTTGGATTTTCTCGGAAGATCTTTCCTAATTTGGATACTCATAAGGTAAAGTATTTTTGAGAATTTTATCAGATTTTTCGGAAGTGGTTTAGAGGTCGCGCAAACCGATTTTGTACCAAAAATCGAGCTTTTTGGGCTTTTATTGAATTATTCTTGAAAATTGCTAAAAAATCGGTAATTTTTCGGCTTCTGAGTAAATATTCTTAAAGAAAATTTTCCGATCTTTACTTTTATGTGCATAAGTAATAAGTTTCGTCAGGGATTTTGCACATTTTAATACATTATATAACAGTTTTTGGAAATTTTCAACAAATATGAAAAATAATGCTTTATAACTTTTAAAATTTGTATGAAGACTAAAAAACTAATGATGCAGTTTAAAAGATTATGAAGTTTTAAATAAATTAGCAGAAAAAACAATATAATTTTCTTTTACCGTTCTCGAGTTATACCCTTTTAAAGCTTTACACCCATTGTATGAAATTTTTAGTACTATAAGATTTGGGCATCCGATTTGTTGTAAACTTTAGATTATGAGATTTGAAAATTTATTTATTGTATGTCAAAATTTAGTTTTAAGTGTTGTCAAGTTGTGGACAGCAAAAAAAGTAGCCAAAAAGCCGTTATCACTAGGTGGCACTGATATGGCTCGAACTAAAATTCATGATTTATTGGATTTGGGGAACTACAACCCTATTTTTGGCAGATAGTCTATAGGTTTAGAGATAACAAGTCACAATACAATTAAAATTTTTGTAAACTAATAAGTGGAATACGCTTGCTAGAGATTGAGATAAATTTTATGGCTTGAGATAAAAGCTTTTATGCTAGAGCCCTCTTCCGGTAATTAGCAGCTGGAGAATATGCAACCAAGGGAAGATTATAAAGAAATGCTGCAACTGAGCCTTATTTTTTTGGGTGATAGACCTGAGCCCCATCCAACTATAAAATCTCCTGGAGCCATTAACCGAGCTCGCTGGATGATGAAAATTATATACTCTCTAAAAATATGTATTTTTCGAAACCAGCTACAACCTTTCATTCAAAATTCAAAAATTGATGCCTTGCTGGAGTTTACCTCATTTAATTTAAGAGTATATATTAAAAATTGGTACCTATGCCAGTGTCCCCGATACGCTCCTCTCAATGACCTTAGACTTTTGAAATAATTTTATGATTACAAACGCTTTAATGAAAAAGTTGCATGCGAGACTCTGAAAGCCTTTCTGGGTCATCAGTGGTACCTTTCCGAGAAGTTGGCTGCCTTATCGTTTTTTGATGAACGTATAGATACCAAAACTTTGCGTTTAATGCTTAGAAACCTATATGAACCAAGTAATAACAACGAATTAGTGAAAGGAAATTTAACAGAAGACATGATTGAAAATAAACAAATTCAGTGTTTTATTACAAAAGCCAGCCTAACTTTTTTTGAAGCCTGAAACATTTACTGATTTTTTACAAACGGATCCAGAAAAATGGGAAAACAACAAATCATTTCAGGAAGCAAAACACAAAGTTCAACAATTGCAAGTTGTAAATGATGTCGCAGAACGTGGTGTGGCCTTGGCTAATAGTTATATCAATATCACAACTTCTGAAACAGACTTTCAGAGTTTACTGCAGGGGGTAGAGCATCATCGCAAGAACACTAATAAATGATTTATAACAAATCTATTTTTCTTTGTTTTTAATATAATTGTAATGTATGAGTGGTAAGTAACTATTATTTTATTTGTAAAAAACATTTTCTAAATCCAATTATTTAAAGCTTAAACCAATGCAAACCTAGTTCACACCTTATAGTATTATACATTTCATACAATGTGTACAAAGCTTTAAAAGGGTATAACTCGAGAACGGTGGGGAGAAAATTCATTTTTTTCTGCTAATTAATTTAAATCTTAATAATCTATTAAACTGCATCATTAGTTTTTTTAGTCTTTATAAGAATTTTAAAAGTTATAAAGCATTATTTTCCATATTTGTTGAAAATTTACGAAAAACCGTTATTAAATTCTCAAAATGTGCAAAATCATTGCCGAAACTTATTATTTATGCACATCAAATTAAAGATCGGAAAATTTTCTTTAAGAATATTGACTCAGATGCTGAAGAAATACCGATTTTTACCAATTTTCAAGCAAAATTCAAAAAAAGCCCAAAAAGCTCGATTTTTGGTAAAAAATCGATTTGCGCGACCTCTAAACCACCTCCGAAAAATCTGAAAAAATTCTCAAAAATTCTTAGCCTTATGAGTATTCAAATTAAGAATGATCCCCAAAATTTTTTTTTGAATGGGACACCCTACTCCTCATATTTCCAAAAATAAAGCAAATCGAACATATTAGCTAGGTTGATACTACTATTTCAGTCGGGCTAAAGATCTCATCAGAACCGGAAGTTTGTTTTCAACTAAGATCATTTGTTTGAAACGTATTCTGACGGAATCCTGCGATTTTTTAAACCAAAAACGTTATTTATTTTCAAAGAACAGAAATTTTTCCTTTTTATCGAAGTCTTCTAGTATGTTTTAGTATTTTTTGAAAATTAGATGTGTTCTAAAATAATTGCTTTTTAACTTTTACGATATTTTGAATTTGTGATAACTAAAGCTATGTATCAATTTCCCCAAAACGTACATCAAATAAAAGATTTTATTGAGCTTAATACTAAAATTTAAAAGGCATCGTCAAATTTTAAGAACTTTACGTTTTATGGAAGAAACAAAATGTTCATAACCTCAAAAGTCTTCCTTACACAAAATTTTTAATTTGGTGTATTTAAAAGTATTGAAAATGATTTCCTGCAAATAAGTAATCCTAGCCCCAATTTAATATCATAAAACGGACACAAATTCGTGTTTTCCAAAATAATCGTGACGTAATACATATTTTGACATATGATAAATACAATGAAATCTTTAAAACTGTAATTGTAATATTTTTAACTTTTTTTTGTGGTGAAAACAAAATTTTGAGGTAAAAAAACTTTTTTTTGGATCTGAAAAGGAAAATGTGTGGTTAAAACACGTTTTTGAGGTAAAACACTATTTTTGTGGTGTAAAAATTTTTTTTGTGGTGAAAAAAGATTTAAATATAAAATATTATTCACATCTTATATCTCGTACACTAGACTCTGTTATGAAATTGTACTAATATACACTAATTTTTATTGAAAATTTAGAGGTACCTTTTAAACCGCAGGACCGATTTTACTCATTTTCATTCCCAAACTTTTCGGGAAATGTTCATCCATCTACGTAAAAATGAGCAGTCCGAAGTGATAAACTGATATATACAATCATTAACAGCGCATACTGTTGGGACATTTATTCGATACACCGCATAGTTTAGGGACATTGGCTTACTTTGAGGACTGTCCCTAAAGTTTTCATACATCTAGTGTATAAGATGAGGCCAATTTGTTCGATACACCGCATACTTAAGAAATATACCGATGTTCCCATAGTATGAGCTGTTGATACATAAATACAATGAAAATGTAGCATAATATGTTTCAAAAATCGATGACCCTCTTGGTATTGGGCATTTCAGGGTTAATTCTCTGATTTTTATCTCCGAAACTAAGCATCGAAGAGATTAAATAGTATTTATTTGTAATCTCGTCATAAAACTGAAGTCACAATTATAAATCCTTAAAGAAATATAAAAATCGCTTAAATAAAAGTTTAGTTTTAGGAAATAGTTTTCAATCCCTGCAAAATCTTAGTAATGCGCTCTCATTACCAATACCTTAATAATAAGCAATAGCAACAGGGCCAACTCCATATAATTCGGTGTCAAAACTCATTATTTTTGTTCGACGGGGTCGTTTAAACCAGGTAGCCCGTACCAAGAAAAATAGTGCTCGCAAACCACTGCCTTTTTTGTAAAACCCACCGTTTTGCCAGCACTACCCGCAAAATTCTTTACCAACATTGATTTTACCAATATTAACAATATTAATCAAAGATGGTTGTATGGAAATTGTTTTTTTTTTCAGATACCATAATATCTGTTTATGTTCAAGGACAATTTAAGGATATTGCATGAAATATAAGATATACTATTTTTCAGTTCAGTCCATTTAGTTTTGTAATTTTCAAACAGATTGCGAATTATTTTAAATTTATATACAAAATATTTAAACAGCCTTTAAACTGTTTTTAAATTACTTAACTATAATAAAAGCCTTTACTTTGATTTTATTTAAATTTATATAAATTCCCTTTCTCTAACAAATTATAAAAAACGCAATCACTGTCAAGTATCTGTGTTTGTATGCTGCACCATGTGTATGTGTATGCTAACATATTTTTTTGTATATATTTCAGCATATACATATGTTAAGCAAAGGATACGCATTCTACCATTATTAATTTATTTAGTCGTTGGTAAAATGAATACCGACCACATAAAAACACTTGGCAAAGGACTGTTATACATACACTCTCAATAATTTTGATATGCATTGTTTTACTTTACTGAACTTTACGCAAAAAAAAAAAAAAAAAACATGACAATGCAGAGTAGCGGCTATATTAAACATCATGAATGAAAAGGATTTCATATAAATATTTAAAGGATATTATCAACAAAATTTAATTTTGTTTAATCAAAATTTAAAATGTTTCTAATTATGCATAATTTTTTCGGTTGACTTTGTTAAAAATTTAATGTTTTTTGCTAATTACCTGTTTAAATATTAACTTTTTTTTTACTTTTGCTTTAACTTTTAACATTTTTAGTTTCTTTTGGCTTTGATATGTTTATATTAACCGCATTTATTAATGCTTTAATACCCTTGTTTTATACAATATATTTTTTTTTCAGCACAACAGTTTGTAATTTTCCAATTGAGTAAATACCCAGCATTTATGCCTATGTATGGGTAGTACTTTTGGTACATGTGTGAGGATGTGTGGTAAATACCCAGCATGTTGATTTTGTATATATTTTTTTATAGCATATTTATTTGGGGGAGTTTTTATAGTCACAATGTGTCATATGATATGTCAATTTACTAAAGCTTGGATTTTGACACCCAGTCAGTCATATACTTACACACACAAATAATATTAAACCACCCACTATTTTATACGCACCAGTCCTGGCTATAAGAATAGAACCAACTATTTTGTCTAAAAACAGAATTTTTTTTTAAACAAATGAAACAAAATTGAAGAATTTGCAATATGAGTTTCAAACGTTTTTTTTTTTTTAAATTTTGACGATTTTTTTAAATTTAATAAATTTTATCGATTTACTTAACCATATCACTACCGACTATTTGTTTGTGCATATATTTCTATTTTGACTTAAGACTGCTGGCCTCAATGAAATAAGAAAGTAAACAGTTTACATATATCTCCATCTCCTCCACCTAAAATCGATTTTTGACATTTCTCAGCCCATTTTTACCACTAAAACATCAGAATTACTAAAAATGCATTGTTTTATTTTGTTAGGGTCATTAACTGAATTCACGTGCCAAATTTCGGGGATATAGCTTCGTTAGTTTAGAAGATACTCCAAGGCTGAATAAAAAATAGGTATTTGTTAAGAAATATCGCGGCCATATTGCCCTGATGAACAGTTTATGCCTATGAGCTATTTCAGAAATGTTCGACACCAGTTTTTAAATGTTTTTTATTTCTGAAGGTTTTTTGAATTTAATGAAACAATGGACACGGCTAGGTAGAATCTACACTTAGGAAATTATGTTGGTAAAGACTACAGCAATTGTAGTCAAAAACAAATTAAATTCAACTAACATTGTCATTTGTTTTTTAATGTTCAAAAAATGACTAACAATTGTAGTAAAAATGAACCACATGGTAGTAAAAAATAAACAAACATTTATTTATTTTTATTTTTTTAAATAACAAAAAACAACTGTAAAAAATTAATGTAAAATCATAAAACAGTCATTTGATGTGAGTTGTTTTTTTAAATGAACTACAAGGTTAGTTAAAAATTTTATTTGTTCTACAAATGACATACATTTACATTAAAAATAAAGAAACTGTATTACAACCCAAACAACTACATATTTTTAAAGCAGAAGTTCCCTGAGTGTACATTAAAACTAGGACATGAAAAGTTTCGCGTTGAAAAGTCTTCACCTAAAGAATTGTAGACTATTTAAAAGTTGAAAAATTTTAAAAATTACTTGGACTTGCAAGAGTTTTTTCAATAATTTTGCTTGTTTTTTATTTTTAACTTTCAGATACAAACTAAGACAAAATGGAGTCAGACTTTGACAGACTTTAGAAGTTATTTCCTATAGCTGCTTTGTGAGAAGTTGTAAAGTACAAGTGAACCCAAATTTTTCCGATTTTTAAACTTTTGCAGTTTTTTACCGGGCTTTTGTCTCGTTTAATGGAATTGAATTTAGAGAAAGGTATTAAAAAATGGTTTAATATTATAAAAAAAAAATCTTAACCCGTTAAGTATATACGAAGCGCCAACATTTTAATTTAAACTGCGAATGCCACCACTAGAGTGGGCTATAAATTTGTAAAAACTTCAGTTCAAGCTTATTGAGACACCATTACATCTTTCTACAAAAGTTCGTCAAAAACTTCCCACGCTATTGAAAATTTTCCTATTTTAGCATTTTTTCAATTGTAGCTTTTTGTTTTAATTTTGACGATTTTCTTTTCTTCCAATTAAGCGGTTTTTTACTTTTGACGATTTTTTTTTACTTTCAGTGATTTTTTTTAAAATTTTAATGAATGTTTTAATAGTATCTAGTAAAGATTTTTTTTGAATTTAAAAACGAGATGCAATACAATGTTTAATAGATATAAATAAATAAAATAAGTCAATTAATAGGACCGAATTCAATTAATCTTTTAATTGAATTAACAAATACTTTAACTGGAACTTGATTTTAGTTTTTTCTGCATAATATTAACTTGTTAAAACGATTTTTTTTTTATAGAAGAGTTTTACAAAATCGACAAAAATATTAAAGTAATGCATAAAACATTTAAAATAACTGACTTTGAAAACCATCAAAATTTAAAAACTAAGGTACCACATTATGAATATAATAGAAATTATATTTTTCATATTCTTTTATATATTTTTTTTAATGGAATCAATTAGTTTTATTAAAATTGTGAATAAAATTCTTACTGTTTGCAAAAATCCTACTTGGAAAATTCTTAAATACTTGTTTGTTGTTCACTTTTTATGCTAACGAAAAATTTCACTTTATGTCGCGTTTTTTTTTTTTTTTGCGACGACACACTACTCATATTAATAATTTATGCATAAAAATACGAAATTATTGTCAAAACTACAAAAAAAATTCGTAAAATGTACAAATTTTCGTGTATTTTACAAAAAATTTGGTTAATTTGACATTTTTTTGCAATTTTACGCATGGATTATTATCAGTGTATAAATCCAAGAAAAACGTGTGCAGTAACGTCGAAATTGTTTTATAAATTGTGGTAGCGGAAATCAAATCATAATCATTGATGACTCGTGCAGCTAACCAATTTTTTTAAAAAGTCGTAAATTTTTGTGAAAAAAATCATCAAAATCCTTATTTTGAGTTATTTTTTCTATGAGAAATCGTCAAAATATCGCCAATCGCAAAAGTTTACTCAAAACCTTGTTTCAATCACTCTATTTGTAATAATTCACACCATTTTCTTTCCCCTTATAACATCTCTTTTACTAATGCTCCTAGTTTTAATCGAACAACTTCTAAAACACATTGAGCAAATAAAAATGGTAATATCTTTGACATATTTTCATTTCTTTAGCAGGAATCAAAAACGTTGAAAATCACTCTTATTTACAGGGCTCGGAACTTCATATAAATACATGTTTGTTTTCTTTAGCTGGAGAACAATCTCATCCAAATATCCTTGCAAATCAACAAATTTTCCACAAAATGGCATCGATTTGTCAAAAAGTAAATTGCGATTGAAGATGGTTTTAATATTTTTCTACCAACTTTTTTCTGAGAAAAGCTGGTTCAAGTAAATTATAGCCATAATTATTTTTTTAATAATTTGTACTTCCCTAAGAGTAGACTGTCCAATCTAAAATGGTATTGTTGGTCACATTATGTATTTATTTAAAAGAAGGGCAATATAATATGCAATACATTTCATTCAAGTATACTCCAAACATTAACAGAAGGGATATTTTTATGGTGAAAATGATCATATTAATTTGGTAAGAAAATTATGATAGACATTTGAATTATGTATGCAAAAAAAAAAAAAAAAATGTTCGAGACTAAACGAGAAAAGGGTTACTTTTTAAAAAAACAAAAATAATTGACTTATCATTGGAATAATGTAAAAATTCTTCACAACTTTTAAAACTTCTAAAATTTCCAAAAAAAAAATTGTTCTTGAATTTCTTAATTCCTCACGCACGTGTCAAACACATGACAAATATTTTTTCCACAACCAAAAAATTACTTTTAAGGATAAATTTGCATTTTTATTAAATTCTTAAATGTCCGCCTTTAAAAACAAATAATTTCCTTTAATTCTTTGCCTTGCCACTGGTTTTGTTATTAAGCTGTTATCTTAACTAATAAATTTGACACTTCAACAACATCAACAATTATATGTCACACTTGACAAAAAATATGTCAATGTCAAAATTAAATCGTCATAAATTTGTATACAAAGGTCAGACGTTACAACTCACCCTCTACATATTTGTAAACGTTACCAGGTCCGTAGCCAGGGGGGGGATGTAGAGGGCCCTATCTCCCAAAAATTATTGACAACTTTTTCAAAAAAGTAATTATAAAAACATATTTATGGAAGAAGGTTGGAATTTTTTTAAATTTAATTATAAAGATGTTCACAAAATTTTGAGATTTTTATAGGTTAAATAGTTGTTGAAATTCTTAAATATTTATTTTTAGTCCGGCTTTAAGTCTTGCAAAATGACTAATAGTGAAGTATTAACAACTCTAAGCCGGTTTTAGCAATAAAACACGATGAAAAAAATTGTGGAAAATTAGAATTTTTTATCTAAAACGTGGGAAAAAACTAATTTGGCAAAATTTGGTGTTTTTCGTGGATACAAAAACAAAAAATAGTTGAATCCACTTGCCATTTTTAAATATAAAAAATGGAAACTTTTTTATATGTGAAATTAATCAAATTTTTTCTGCAACATTTACTAAACTCTAAGTTTTCTGTTATCAAACTATTTCAAATGACATAGAAAAACCTAAAATTTAATGATTTTTGTCTACACCGAAATTTTAAAATTTGTAAATATTTTATATATTTTATCTATAGATAATGCTTTAAGTTCTGATTAATTTTTTAATTATAAAAATACTTGATTCCGTGGATTTAAATTCAAAAAAAATTTTTGTTCATAAAAATTATTGGTTTAAAATATTTACGAAAAAAATGCTGCAAGGTTTTCTTTAAGTATTCCTACTCTTTCCTATTCCACTTACAAGGGGAGTTTCCCGATGAGTTGTCTCCGATCTTAATGAAATTTGGATATAGGATAAAGAAGACAAAACAAGGGACATATATTTTTTTTTGGCGTCCCAGTCTCATATTTAGGGGTTAAAAAGTGGGGGTCAAAAATTAACCCCATTTTCGTTTTTTTTCGGCTTATTCCAAATTGTTTTAGAGAAAATTTACACAAACGGGGTAACAAGTTAAAGAGCTTTTTTAGACGCATTAACTGATGTACGAAACATTTTCGATTACTTTAAAGTATATTTGTTATTGAAAAAAATGTGTTTTAATTGATCTTAAAAATTGGGTTTGATTAAAGAATTACGGTTAAATTAATCTTAAAAATATGTATATTAATGCCTATTAAATTTAATCGAGGGGGTGTCTGAGCTTTTCCGATATATGAAACTGTTCGTAATATATGCTTTGGTTACTTTTTAACCAATATTTTAAATATTTTAAATTAATGGCAACCTTAACACACTACATGGACATACTTTTTGTTTCCGCGAGTACATCGAAAATGCGTTAAAAACAATTTAAATTTTATCGGCATGTTCATTTCATTTCAGGCATGTTTCCATACAAAAATGTATTAACTTTGACCCAACCTTTTAATCCTTAAACGTGAGATTGGACCCCTAAAAAAAGTAAGTGGCCCTTATTTTGTTTTCTTTATCATATATCCAAATTTCGTTAAGATCGGAGAAAGTTTCTAGTTAGTTAAACTTGACTTAAATTGATTTTTTTAAGTCCGCAGCTAAAACTTTTTTAAGACTTTGCGCAATTCCGAACAAAAATTCGGGCACCCCCAAAATAAATTCCTGTCTACGGCCTTGAACGTAACCAAATAGTTTTTGCGTGTCGGTTTTTAAAAAGTAAAAATAAAAAAAAAAAAATAGAAAAAGGTGTTAACATGCAATTAAATTTTTTTGTTTACAACAAACAAACATTGTTTGAAAATTTTACCCACATAAACAGGGTGAGTTGGAACATATATGCCATCCCTGTTTATATAAACCTCTCACTTTCACTTTCTCCTTTACTTTTAGGTACGTTGCAAATTTTAGATTTTCTTTGAACTATTGCTGTTGACAGTTTCTTTTGTTTTGTTTTAAAGATATTTGACAATTTAAGGGTTTGCATATTTCGTAAAGGACTTTAAGTTCATGTTAGTGCAATACGATACTTGCATGATTTTGTGGTACAGGTTAATGAAGATTTTGTTATAGATTTTTTTTAAGCTGATACACGCTTTTGATAAGGTGAAACACCAAAATTTGGAATTAGCTTTGTGGGAATTTATGACATGACTACGCTGAGAAAATTATTTGCATGATATTAATGAATTTTTGGATTAAATCTATAAAAATGCATTGCAACTCATTAATTAAAAGTTAATCATTAAGTTAATGCAAGTTTTCATAAAATTGTAAAAAAAATATAATTTTATTAATTTAACATAAACTCAATGAAAAAATTTCATTAAAAAACTGGTTTCATAAAAAGTATGAAGCCTAGCAGTAATTTTTAGAAGATGTTATTGTATTTTGTGAAAACTGAAAAATTACACTATTTTTCGTCCAACAAAATTTTCTCTGTGTACAATCAATTAAAGAAGTTACTAGAAAAATTTTAAAAACTTTTTATATTTTATTTTTATTTTGCAAAATCCTTTTTTTAGTCAATATTCTATATTTATGTGGGCGACCCAAAAATTAGCCAACCTGACGTATAGATGGCGGCAGTAGTAGTTTGAAAAAAAATACTCTTTTGGCAACCTTATAAAACATAAGTTTTAAGTTTGAAGCCTCCACGTTGTTTAGCATTTTTTATTTTTTTTTTTTTTCATCCATCAAAAATAAACGATCTTAGTGGATTTGTAAACATGAAGAATTTGTCACCGTTGTGTAATTCAGTAAGTTCAGTTGAAAGGGGTCAGTCCAACTAATATTAAAGACGAGCTAGAATCTACTCTGGAGGAGTCTGCTCCTTCGTTTACGACTATAAAATATTGGGTGGCAGAGTTTAAACGATGCCGTACGAGCTACCAAGACGAACAGCGTAGTGGTGGACCAATTGAGGGGTCCAGAAACGGTAAAGAAAATCCACAAAATCGTATTAGATGACCGTCGGATGAAGGTGCTTGAGCTGCCTGAAACGATAGGCATTTCTAAAATACATCGCAAGATGATTGCTGCGTTTGAACACAATAGAACAAAAACAGCGTCGTAAAAATTTTTCAATAAATTGTTTGGCGATATTTCACAGCATAAAGCCGAGCTTTTTCGTCGAATTCTAATCATTTATGAGACCTGGAATCACCACTTCACAGCTGAGACAAAGGAACAGGCAAAGCAGTGGACTGGAATGGGAGAATCGTGTCCAAAGAAGGCGAAGACAGTTTCATCTGCAGGAAAATTCATGGCGTCTGTTTTTTGGGAAACGAGTGTTTATATTTTTATTTATTATCTTCAGAAAGGACAATGCACCAATTCACACATTCACTATTGTGATGGCCATAATCAATAAAGTAAAGTTCGAACTGCTTCATCACGTTCCTTATTCGTCAGATTTAGCTCTCTCGGATTATTTTCTATTGCCAAACTTAAAAAAAATTTGCTCGGTGGTTCAAGATTTGCCAATTTTTTTTTCAATCGTATACACTTTTTTCCTTAAAGATGAAAATTCCCTTAATTTTAGCTGTACAAGAAAAAGTTTTAGTTATTTATTTTTATTAGCAAAATGGTTGCTTAGTTTTACAACTGTTTTACTGGTAACGTATTTTGCTAAATTCGCCAACAATAATTGCTACAAAATTCAGTAAGTTGTAAAATAAGAAAAGCAAAAAAATTTTACTTAATTAAAAAATGCACTGAAAATTAGTATACAATTAGAAAAGTGCGATTGTAATTTTTCTGGAGTTTAAATGAAACCATTGAATGTTTTTAAAAGTTTTATAATTTCGTGTCAAATGCATTTAATGTATATGTCTTGGCTCCTTCAATGTATTTGTCATTGTCATTTTACTTTCAAACGCATATCCTTAATTCAGCCACATACCTTTATAAAATAATATCCAGTTTTCGGAAATAACCGTAAGAAATATTTCCCCCTAATATCTAAATATTTAAAAAAAAGTTTTATTTTTCTTAGCACACTAAATTCGCGTCTAGGATAATTGGTTTAAGTTTTAACTAAAATGTAACAAGTCCTTTCTCCATTTTTAGCCAGTGCTGCCTTTTTCTTAAATATATTTTTAGAATTTTTACATTTTATTGTAGAGAGCAAAAATCATCTTTGTGAAAGGTAAGCAATTCCACCTAACAAGGGAGGAATCCCAACCCGAACTTGCAGATATTATATGATTGGATATGTTGTAAAGGAGCAAAAAAAAAGGACGAACTTTTTCGCTGCCCAATATCACGTTTAAGGTTTAAAAAGTAGGGCAAAAAAATCATTTGTTTGTGTATGAAAACTTGGGTTTAATTTACGACAATTCGATTTGAACGCAGGGTTAAAGTCCTCAAGAAAACAAAAATTTTGGTACCCATATTGCCTATATAGTGGACTCAGAGGAAAAAATTTAAACTTTTCAAAGTTCCTTACTGGAATGAACAATATGTAGTCAGTTTGTATGCATTTATGAAAAATGTATTTCCTTACGATAATTTAAGGTTATCAGTATTTTAGAATTATTTCGTTAGGGTATTTTAAGGTTAACGGTATTTAAAGGTTATGGTTAATAACTTAAAATTATTTCGTTAGGGTGCCGATATCCCTAAATATCGGCTATATTTAAGTTATTTCGTTAGTGTTATTTTAAAGTTAAAAATAGTTCCTTTTAACGGTATTGAATCGTTATCGGTATTTTAGGATTAGTGTTTGGCAATCATAAAAAAAACTAAAAAATATACAAATTTTGGCAAATCGATTTTCATTAAGGTTTTACGAAAATTTTACTAAATTTTGGGTTTACTAAATTTTTCTACTACTCTCAAATTACGAATTATTAAACACACGTTTTGTGTGGCCTTAATATATTTCACTTTTCTGTAAAATTACAGATTTTTCTGTAGCTTTTACGGATTATTCTTATTGGTTGTATTTGCTCTACAATTTTTACTGAAAAACATTTTTAATGTTTCCAAGAATCGAGATATTTATTGAGATTTTGTGACACACCCTGTCCTCATCTACTACTAGTGAAATACAACTCTTTATATGTCAGCTGTTTGGTTTATGTCTGTACTAAATATGTCAAAATTACAGTAGCACAGTTTCTTACCTTTTCGACCATTAAAAAATAAAACAGTATTGCCATGGTTTATTTTAAATTGCACGGAGAGAAATTTTATTTGTAATTTAATATTTTTATAATCATTAATTTATTTAAATGAAACACACATATGATGAGTTTTAATATATTTGTTTGGTTTTTTTTCTTTTTCATAATTTTTTTTTTTTTTTCGTTTTATATATTTTTTATTTTTATTTATTTTGTTTTCTGCAATTTAATGCGTTTTTTTTTAATATTGTTTTGCAAATGATGATATTTTGTTAAATAATTTAAGTAATAATAATTATAATAAATATAACGTTCTAAATGTAACGTAACAGTAAAAGGACATAATGGTTTTAAAAATTTATTGTTAAATTATAAAAAATTTAAAGACTTTATTTTTAAAAGAAATTTCAAAATCTAAAATATTGTTTAAATTAAGTTTTTCCAAACACTTTTAAACTTAATTTAATTATATTTTTAAGAAAAAGTAAAATAAAGTTTTCTAATAAAAGTCCTAACTTTTGTGTTTTTTTATAGATCAAATACTGTTTATCATTTTTTTAAATAATGAAATTATTTTTTTTAAATTTTAATTAATATTTTTGGTGATTGCTTTAAATAATTTATGTATTTTTTATGTAATTAAAGTGAATTATTGCTTAATCCTTTGTTAAGTTTTTTTGGGGATTTTTTAAATTTTCAAATACTACTTGTTATATTTTGTGTCCACTTGTTGGAATAATTCATGTTTTTCAATACGTTTATATTTTTTTTTGTTTAAGCCAATTATTATTTGTTTTACTGTGGTTTGCAATTAAATATTTTTTTTGGTTGGTTATATAATTTTTTTTTGTAATTTTTTGGTTTTAAATTTCAAACTATAAACTACGCACACACACATAAAGAGAAGAAAAAAATTTGTTATTATTTATTGTGAATTTTTCATTTTTCTTTTTTTGTTTGTTAATAATTTTTTTTATATTTAATTTTTTTTTTGTCTTTCTTGGTGTTTAAACCAAAATTATATATATTTTGTAGTAAATATTATAATTTTAATGTTAGTTTTAACATTTTTTTGTGGTTTCTGATATGCAAATAAGAGGAACCTTTTCAAACAGATTTCATTTTTCAGTTTTTTTTTTTTTTAAATAAATTTTTAAATTAATTTTTATTAAAACAAAATTTATTAAAACTGAAAATATATTTTTACTTTCAAAAATAATAATTTCTCCTTTGAAAATTAATTAAATACCAAGCGTTTTATTTTTAATATACCATTGTTTTAAATACATAATTAATTTTGTTTCAGTCTTTCCAGAAGTTTATTAAAATTTTATTCTTATTCAAAAGTTTTTTTCTATAAATATTTTAAAAACAAATTAAATGAAATCAATTATTTTGGTTTTGTAAAATTAATTCATAATTTAAAGTTGTTTACTATTTCTCTAACATTCTCAATTTTTATATTAAAGATTTTTTTCTTTGCATATAATATTTCTTTTTAGTAGATTTTTGTTACCAATTTTTTGTTTTTTTATTTGTTATAGTTTAAAGTCTATTTCAAAATTTATTGTTTAATGTTTTTGATTATTTGTGCATTATTTTTTATTGAATCAGAGAAATATTATTTAGAATTTTCTGAAAAATCTTCAAAATTAAATTTTGTGTATATTTTTTAGATTATCTGGCTCAAATGAGAAAATTATTATTCAGAATTTTCTGAAAAATCTTCAAAATTAAATTTTGTATATATTTTTTAGATTATCTTTCTCAAATCTGCTATTTTTATAAATCCGATTTTCTCCATCCGAAAATTAGCACGAGATATTTAAGTATTTAAAAAAAATACTTCCTTAAATGTTTTAATATTTTTAATAAGAAAGTTTTAGTGTCCGGTTTGAACAGATCGCCAAATGGGCGTATATTTTAAGAATTCGATGTTTTAAAGCAATCTGAGCTAGTTTTTTTTTGTTTTTTTTTTCAAAGCTATTCAACAAATAAACTTTTCAGCCAAACAGCTTATTTACAACAAAACATTGACATTTTCCTAAAATTTTACCCTAAATCGTATTAAATCGGTTTGCAAACATTTACCTATATACAAATTGGTCATAGTGCCTTTCTTTGAATCGCTATAGTTCATTAAAATCTGTATTAGTTTCTCAAGAATAAATATTTCAGAATTTGTAGCTTTTGTCTTATTAAAATATTACAGAAATATTTTGAATTATTAAATTAAACAAACCTTTAAAAATTTTATTGAAATAAATTGTTTATAAGAAAGTGTCATACAATATATATTTTTAGAGTTTGCAGAAAAAAAGTGGTATATATATAAATATACTTTTAGTCCAGTCAAATTAGGGGTTCACCTCCGAATTCCAGGTAATAGGCTGAAAAACTCGTATATGGCTTTATTTTGGTGTTCTAAATACTGTCTCAAAAGTCTCATAAAATCCCGTGTCTGCGTCGTGAGTTATTCGAGGTCAAAGGTCACAAAAATCAGTTTTTGGCTATTATCTGGTTTCTAAAGCTCCAATGATGTCAACATATACTATAAAAATTGTAGGTCATACAATTTGTAACAAATTTTGTTACAAACATGTTTTCATGCGCTCAAACCGTTTTCGAGATAGAGAGCAGAGACTCCGGAGCAAAATATTCAAAATATGTTAATGTTAAAATGTATTATTTTTGCCGAATTTTATATTCTTATTACGTTTTGTAAATTCGTAAAAATTATTGTTCTGTAGTTTGTCAACATGATATAGGGCAACCGAAAAAATACTTATGTAGGAAACCTTGTATTATTATAAACTATAATTTATAACATACTTTCAAATATGAGGATTGACTGTTCTTATTTAAGAGTCGAACACAAAATTTATAAGTCCTTAAAATGAAATCGAAGTAAACTATTTAGAGTTGTATTTGAATTTAATATTTTTCTGACTGTTATTGAAATATGTTGTTTTTAGGGGTTTTGTTATTGACTGGTTTCTATTAAGGATCTTCACAGTATGTGATCGATTAATACCTTTCACTCAATACTCTAAGCAGATTTTAAATTTCTGTCATTTTCGCTATATGGTTGTTAGCATACACTCAGGGAACTTCTGCTTTAAAAATATGTAGTTGTTTGGGTTGTAATACAGTTTCTTTATTTTTAATGTAAATGTCAGTCATTTGTAGAACAAAATAATTTTTTACTAACCTTGTAGTTCATTTAAAAAAACAAACCACATCAAATGACTGTTTTATGATTTTACAGTTGTTTTTTGTTATTTAAAAAAATAAATGTTGGTTCATTTTCACTACAATTGTTAGTCATTTTTTGAATATTAAAAAACAAATGACAATGTTCGTTGAATTTACTGTAGTGAAAGTCGTCCTTTCTTTAAATAAAATTTCATCTGTTTTCACTACATTGCAGTGGTCTTTACCTGCATGAGTATGCTAAGTGTATATGTGTATAAATTCAAACTATTATGTATCATCATACTGTGCATATCCTTAATATTTGTTAAATATAATTTAATTGTATTATTTCTATTGAGTTTTTTTGTTTGTAGTGATAACTATAGTTTAATATATATATTTTATTTCTGAGAATATTTTGTTTTAAGTTTGTTTTGTTTTTTTACGGTGTAAGCAATTTTTATTTTATTTTTTTTATATGAGTTTTCTTTATTTGTTTCATGCAACACTGAGAGAAAAAATTATATGTTATACATAATACTAATATATTTCAAATAATATAGTTTTTTTGTGAGAATTTAGTATGTAGTTTGAGAATTTCGTTTTTGTTTTAATAATTTTTTAAAATTCCTATTTAAATTATAATATAATTATAATATTATTTGAATAATAACGTAGACACCAATTGTTTAGTTTAGTTTTTTTTTTGTTTTTTTTTTTGTTAATCTTATAAGAATATTGTTTGTTTGCTATTATTTAATATATTTGTTTTGTTTTAATAATTTTTCCAGTACTTTATAATGTAAAGAAAAAAATTATAGAATTTTTTATAAGGTCTAATATTCATAAGCTACATACTTGTGTTTTTTTTTCTTTTTGTCTTTATAAATTTGTTAATTTATTAATTATTTTAATTTTGTTAATTAATTGTTTAAAGAAGGCCTATGGGCGGCTTGTCTGAGACATTTAGAAATAATTTTTTAAATTTCTTTAAAATTAAAAAAAAATAAAAATAAAAATTAAATAGAAAACATGTATTAAGCTTAGCTTTAACCAATGGAAATTAAATGTTTAACTTCCTTTTCAAAATTAAAATGTAATTATTTTATTTTAGTAACACCTTATCCTGATGAGTCCCAAGTTGGGCGCCAACATATAATAATAACATTTTGTAAGCTTTCGTTTTAACACATTTTCAAACTGTAACTTTCAATATGTTTTATTATATTTTATAAATTTGAAATTAATTTAATAATAATTTTAAGGTGTTTGATTTATTTTTTTTGTCTTACACCTTTAAAACTTTACCTTCTTTAATTTATAAAAAATCCGCCATTATAAATCCCTGATAAAATATTATTTTTTATTTAATTTTTTTTAATACCTACTATTTTCTTTGTTTTTTTTTTATAATTTCTATTAAATGTTTGTTATATTTTTAATAATATATTTTTCATAAGCTGTTTAATTTGCTTTCTTTTTTGATTTTCTATTAAAATATAAAAGATAAAAGAGTAACTTTTTATCTTTTTTTTTTGTTGTTGAGTGTGAAATTATAGATTTATTTTGTTTTATGAAGTTTTTGAAATGAAGTGAAGATTTGTTTTTTTTTTTTAATTATTTAAGTTTTGTTATCACACCATTTTATTATTATAAATATGCTGGCGGGAGGTTTTCTTTGTCTTTTTTTTAAATATTTATTTTAAATAGATTTGTTGATTTGTGTTATTTTGTAGAGTGTTTAAATACAAATATAGAGAATTGTTTTCAAACCTTGTTTGAAATGTTTTAGATGAGATTTTTCTCAAGGTTTTGAGAAATATGTAGTATTTGCCTCATAAGAAATTTATTATCTGGAAATTAATGTTAAACTAAATTATGCAGTTTTAAGTGGAATTGAAAAATTCTGGTATCGGAAAAAATTCCATCATTGGAATGTTCAGTTACCATTTTCGTAAATGATACATTCTTTTAAATTTAGAATCTACTAGAATCTAGATGTCTACACTGATAATAATAGACCATACATAAAATAACGAAAAAATTTCTAAATCACAAATTTATTCCCGATTCGGGTTGAAATAAAATTT
>CM037854.1:229958329-229981509 GCA_021234595.1 Delia radicum
AAAAGATCCATTTGTTCATATTTTTGAAATTTTAACTAAAAAATAAAATGCTTCATATTGTATTTAATTATTAATGAAAACTTTTTGGTTTTAGTTGCATTTAAATAAATGTTTCAAGGGTTCAAATTGTGCTAAAAGCAACTTGTTTTTCTTAAAAAAAATAGGAAAGCATAAGGTAATGTTTAAAATCGAGCAATATCGAAAAACGCCGTTGAAGTTAAATAATTTTAATCTCTAAATGCAAAAAGGAAGGCTACAAATTAATCACTTAATTGAGCCCTTAGAATAAAGTAAAAAATATTTCTGTATATAAAAAGCACTTTTGATGTTGGAGTGTATTTTAGAAATTTTTTAATTATCCATCTATAAATATTTCCTGATAGTTTTTCATACTAACTTAAATGGTTTCTTATTTTCAGGTTATTTTTCCTTGCTGAATGACAAAGGAATGCCCACCGCTACCTTGTATACCTCGCTCGTACAACTGGTGCGGGAACGTGTATGTAAATTTGTCTCGGTCGATAATATGCCTGCTTTTATGGAATCTCAAACAAATGGCAGTAATGCCAATTCACCTACAGAAGGATGTTTAAATATTTACTCCTCAAATTCGAATAATGCCAATAATAGACCTCAATATGTTAAAACTACAGCAAGAGGAGGACAAGTTTTTAAATTGCTGGCCGTATACGAAGATGGTAAACAAGAACATACAGCTTTAGGATCAACCATTTCTTGTGGAGATTAGGTTCATCCAAACCCAATTCCAGTCATGGCAGAGAAAAAGAAAGAAGTCGTTATGCTCAGCTATTAAATGAACAAAGACAGACATTATATGTATCTTTGGCTACAAAGGGAAAATTCTATGAAATCGAACCTGGTATTCCACAGATATTACAAAAACGTTTGGATATGTCTAGCGAAACGGGTCAGAAAAAAATCAATCCCGATTGTGTACATCGAATAACAGCATTAATAACACCTTTACGTGAATTGCCCATAACTTTAAAATATATTTCGGGCCCTTCAGCTGTGCCAATGCTATACCCGAAATATTTCTATTAACCGTATAACCACAGAAAATATTATTATAGCCTGTCCCATAGAAGATGTTGAAATACAAAGTCCTTTGCATCTGCGCAAATTGCATCTAACCAAAGAAATGAGTTTGGTAAAAAATTGTTTAGGATTTGAAAATGAACAACGTATGTTGGCAATCCCAATGTACAAAAATTTTAAAATTTTGTCATTTAACTGTGATCAGTTTTTAAAATGGTAGAAGTGGAAATATTACAAAGATCTGAACGATCTATATCGAAATCCAGAGTAGAGGGTTTAAAAAATTAAAACCTTTACATTTCCCGAAATTGCTAAGAAGAGAAAAAACCACTATATCGGCTCATGAAAAAGAAGATTCTATTATATTTCTAAGCAAATCAGATTTGCAAAATTTAGAAAATAAAGAACAGGCATTTGATCAGCAAGCTAATCGTATTTCGGAAAAAATGAAAGTATTTCAGTCGACTAAAAGAAATGGTTTAGGAAACAAGATAAAAATTCGGTCAAATCCTTAACTTCTTTGGGATTTAGATGTACAAGCCAAAAGATGAGCATGGAAAGATATTCGGATATGTCAAATTATTACAAGAAAGATTTGGTGATAAAATCAAATAATGATCAAATTGAACATTCCGAATGTATATCGGAAATAAGTGCTGGTAATTCAGATTTAGGTTGCTCCGATACTGAAACTACTACCTTGGCTACTATAAATGAAAATTCAATAAATTTCCGCCTCTAAAATATTGAACTCTGAACCGAATATTTTACAAAAATCCATGTCATTGCAAGATATTGATATTATTGGTAGACAAATGCGCAAAACCAGATTTATTAGCTTCACATCATACCACTGACACCATATCCGAAGCTGGCACTGATATAGAAGATATGGAAAATCGTGATCCTCTGCCCACATCTTTTATAACTGAAAAACTATTTACCGAATTTCATGTTAAAACTAAACAATATAGTAAATCCTCCTCGAGTTTACATCAATTATTAAATTTTCGTTGCCACAAAAAATGCAAATTGGAGAAAATAAACGTCATTGGCTCAGCTTAAGACCCAAAATGGTAATAAGTCATTTGACAAGAGACTAGAATTTAATATAGGAGAGCCGGTTACAGGACGTAGAGCAGCAGGTGGTCTAAATCTATTGGGTCACCATTCTACACAATCCCATAATACTTCTTTGATGTCTCCTTTAACACCTTCAAGTTTTATAGAAGATGATTTACCATATTCCAGTGTACGTGATTCTTAATATTATCCAGTGATGAAGGTAGTACTCCAGATGTACCAGCCGGTACTATACGACAAGCTTTACATTTATTAGATTATACTAAGGAAAACATTTATGCAGAAATATGTCATGAAGCTAGTGCCATGGGGGGTATACCCTCATCACAGACACGTGATTCTTATTCGGGAGCAACACATTCCACACAGATCTCAGATGATTATGGCGATTATGCCTCCTTATGTTATCCCCAGCCGCCTATGAGCAATAATTTAGGTAATGCTATAAGTCGGGTACAAATTAATTGTTCCTCCAGTCCAGTATCATATCATACTGTATATTTAGGTGATGAACCATTAGGAGAACATTATGCTGCGGAAAGAGCCAATTTAAAACAAAAGGGTAGCTCCCGTGATCATCATCAACATCATCATCATCGTAATTCTCGTGATCGTTTCTCATATTACAACCGTAGATGTAGCTCATACAGCTAATGAAACTACAATTGCAAATGGTGGTGCTAGTGGTCCTCATAGACCTTTAACTGGTAGCCAGTCTGATTCAGGTGGTCTTGACCAATATTTATAATACGCTCAAATGATGACTAATGTGATTTAGTTGGAAATTGGGGGCATCGGTTTTTAAGTGTTATTAGTGGTAAGATATATTGATTAGGTTTGAAATGAATATGTATTAAAAATTATTTAACAAATTGAAGAATCATAAAGAAATTATTAGGTTTTTTTATATAAAAGAAATGGTTCAAGGGAACACTTTGATGATAAGTCAATAAAAGTATAGACGATTTGATAATACATTTTCAATTTCTTTATAAAAAGTTGGCAAATATGTCAAAGATAGGGTCTGAAAATCATTATGTTTGAGGGATTTAATTTCATAAAATATTTCGGTTTAAATTTAAACTAATTAACATTTTTTTAAGCAATTATAAAAACGCTAAAATTTAGTATTTGCTAAAAAAGGATTCGATAAGACATTAACAATTTAAAAGCCCATAAGGTATTTCAAAAAGCTCTGTAAATTTAGAACACCATTTAGTTTACCATTAAAGCTTTAAATTCATGAAAACTTTCTGAATTATTGGAATTTTGTACCACAAACAAGTTTTTTTGTAATGCTTAAAATATGGCAAACAACAATTCTAAGCTCATTAGGTAATTTTAAAAGCTCTGTGAATATAGAATATCATATATTTTAACATTAAAGATTTAAGATTTCATTAAAACTTTCTGATTCAATGACTTTTGCGATCAAATAAGTAAATTAATGAAAAAGAAAGTATTTGATAAACCTTTTTTTGCTTTATAAAATCGTGTGTGAATCTTAAAAACTTGATGCAAAAAAAGCTTTTAAGTTTTTTTTTTTTAAATGTTAATAATAAAAGAAAATTTTAAAAATGTTAGATGCTTTAAAGATTTGTAATTGCTTTAACTAGTATGACTTAAGTTTTTTAACGAAAACTTGCGTAAGCTTTTGTTTTTATGTAAAAAAAAAACTTAAAAAAATTTCGACTATACTTATAAGCTCTGCAATTCAATTCGTGTAGCCAAAGATTGATTTTTTGATTGAAAGATTTAATGAATAAGACTTATCAACGTTCGTTGAAACAACCAAATTTAACTTAATATTTTTCATACAATTTATGCAAACTTACAGTGCAATGTAATTGTTTTTAATGCGAAAATTCATTAATATCAGGCAGATAATTCTCTAAGTGTAAAAGGCGAATGTGTCCTATCTGTTTTTTTAAATGAATAGTTATTTTTACAAAAGCTTGTGGTCATCTACACGTTCAACTGAGTAGCTTAAAGCTGACATTTATTATTTTGTTAGGCTTTTGAAAATTAGGAAATTGAAAAGAAATGCTTACAAATTTAAATTGTGTTTTTATAGAAAATTTACAATACCCGGAAGCAATTAACTTCGAGTTTTAAGTTTTACAATGAATAATTGTATACATTGAAATTTCGTTTTAACAGCATAGCTTGTATTCGATAAAGTTTTAATATAATTCTTTAAATACTTGAACAATAATATAAAAGCTTTTTAATAATAGCATCTCACCTTATTCACAAATTTGAAAGAAGTTCAAAAATAAAAATAAATATTTAAAATGCTTAAAAGATGTTTTATGAATTTATTAAAACATTAAAAAGCTTTTTTGACTTTTTTTTTTATAACAAAGATTAATGATAAGGGATGCATAAAATTAAAGTATTAAACAAATTTTAAAAATATTGATTATGAACAGCATAATGGTTTCGAAAAAAGCTCATAATTAAAAAAATAAAATTTGTGTAATGTTGTTCCTAAATTTGTTCTAAAAACTATGACATTAAAAAATTTTCAAAAAATTCCACTAGGTATTAGAAAAGCTTAAAGCTTTTAATGCAAAAAATAACTTTCGCAAGACAAAAAGTGTTTTAAATTCAAAAATTTTAAAAAGCTTTGTCTTATTGATGTGTGAGCGCTTAAAGCTTTGTGTTTTAAGACACAACTTTAGCTTCTTTAAAAGAGCATTAAAGAGCGCAACATAACAAAATTTTAAAAAATCTTAGAGCAGTAGCACTTAACTTGTTATCTTTTATTACTATAACAGTGAAATATAAGGAACTTTTTCGCTTAAAAGCATATTATTTATAAAATGTTATATCATAAAATGGTATGTGAAATTGTGGGCTTAAAGGTTATTATTTAAAAACAAATTAAAAACTTTTTTTACAAAAGTATAAAACACACACGTAACATAAACAAAATTTTAAAAAAACCATAAGCAATAATGCATAATTTAATAAATAAATTTAAAATATGTTCCTATCAAATCTAATTAAAAAAAATGATTTGTTAAATTATGAATAAATATAACAACGGAATAATAATTCCAAAGGTTCTGTTATATTTTCCATCAAGCTTAAAGCTTTGATTTTTATTAATTGTTTTCATATATCTTAAATCTTTGAGTTTTCATCTCTAAGATTTTAAAATGATATTCATAATATTGAAATTATTAAAAATATTTCTAATTATATTTGTAAAGTTTGAAGCTTTAGCGTTTCTTAAAGCAGTTTCTCTAAAATTTATCAATAGTTCGCAAAGTATAAAAAACTATTTTGTCATATCATGAAAGTCTTTTAATTTGTGTTTTGATTACATATTCTTTGCTTAAAAAGCATTGTTTTGTTAGCTTTTTTTAAATATTTTTGTTTTTGCTAAAAAGTTTTCTTATCATGAGTTCCATATAATTTACAGAGGTTTTCTATTCAAGACTATCGATAACTATATACACTTAACAAATGCCACCAATTTCGTAACTCTTTTTTTATAATTAAATTAATGTATGAATTTAAGTTTTTTTTATAGGAATTAAACAATTTTAGATATGTATGTAATTAATAAAAGAAAAACTAAAATATTTTCAATTTTATGTTAATTTTTAAAAAACAAAAGACAAAAATATTAAATGAAATCTGTGAAAATAAAAAAAAAAAAAACAATATTTTTATATATTATACCTAAAAAATAAAATAAATGAATTTAATATTTACAAAACTAAATTTTTTTTTTTGCTTTGAAAAACAAAATAATCCAAAACTCACACACACAGTTTTTTTTTGTAAAATATATTTAAAATAATACAATTTTTTTTACTTTTTTGTAAAAAAAAAAAAAACTTTTAAAAAATTATTTTTTTCTTAAATTATTTTTTGTAAAAAGATAGAACTAAAAAAAATTCAATTTTTTTTTTTGTAAATAAATATAATATCTAATATTTTTTTCTTAGTTATAAGATTTAATTTAAAAGATAACAAAAAAAAATATACTCTTATGTCTTTTATGATTTTGTAAATTATGTCGTTTGAAAGCAGACGAAAAAAGTAGAAATGACAACTCAACAAAAGAAAAAAAAAATTATGTTAAATGGAAATTTTGAAACATGTTTTAAAACCAAAAATTTTGAAATAAAAACAAATTTCAAATTTAACACAAACAAACTGACAATGTCCTTAACTAATAACTACAAGTAAATAAAAAGTAAATGTCTATGTAATATTATCAAAATATTAAAATTGTATTATAATGTAAATTTGTATGTGGTTTAGAAAGAAAAAAAATAAAGTAAAGTTAACAATGCTAAGCAAATTATTAAAAAAAAAAACAAATTATTTAACAAATTAACAAAAAGTCATGTAAAAGAAAATTTATAAAAATTTAAGGTATTATTAGCTTTTAGTTTTAAACAAAATATTGTATCTAAAGACAAAGTTTTGCAAAGAAAAACATTTTAATGGATCGGAAAAAAGAGTCTTGAATTGTATTTAAAAGAAGAAACAAGCAAAAAGTATTGAGATGAAGAAAATATATACATTTAATTTCTTTTTTCTTTTAAATATTTTAAAATTTATGTATAATTTTATTTTTGTACATACACCTGGTATTATTTTTAATATACATTTATCTATATATATATTTTTTTTTTTGTTTAGTTTTATTAATTATTTTATTACTTGAAACACAATGTATACCTTTAGATTTTTAGAATTCTCATATAGTTTGTATGAAATATTACAAAAAAAAAAAAACAAAGCATATAAAATATACTTAACAATTTTTTTTAGTTTGATTTTTTTCAAAATAGAAAATTTTGTGTTTAAAACAAATCTCAAATAAATTGGTATTTTTATTTATGAGTTTTTTTCATTTGATTTTAAGCATACAAAAATCAGCTCTATTCTATAAATTTTATGGATTGTTGAAATTATCATAACACACCTATCGATAAAAATGAAATCACTAAAGGAGGCATACAAATAGAAATAAAAACAGATGTCTGGAGAAAATAAAAAAGAAATTCGTGATATTGGCAGTCAAACTGTTGCAAATTCTCTTCTTAAATGTGATGGCCCATAGCCTGTTGAAAACTTTTTCTCTTAAACAGAGCCCAAATAAGAATACCAAGCAACTTTGGTTTTATATAAAAACAATTTAATTTAATTTAAATCAAAATGCTGTACATCTGGTTCTGATTGTTCTTTTGAAGTTAAAGAATTTTTATAAATTTAAATTGTGGTTTAAATTATTATAAAAATTTCCTCAAATACAAAATAAGAATAGACGCTTAAATTTCACACAAAAAATGGAACAAACTAAAACCTAAAAAATTTTTATAAAAGTTTTAATTCAAAGAAGTTCAAACAAAATTCCAAGATTTTAAAACATTTCCTTGCATAAAAACAAATTTTTAATGTAAAACATTTTGTCCAAGAACATTTCTGAAATTTTAATAATTTTTTTGGTAGATTCACCAAGGTCGATAAAGCGACGAGCGTGGCGAATTGGATATATTTTCCGAATTATTAGAATTGTGTGTGTGTGTGTTTTTTTCCTCATTTGAAATAAATTGCACAAAAGTTTCTCCAACTGTTTTAAAACATAAGAATTTTTAAAGAAAAGTGTGTTTTAAGAGATTTTTTTATTTAAAGTGCCTATTTTCGAGTTTTGTGATCATAAAATCGATTTTTATGAGCATGTTTCTGGTTGCCCTGATGATGACAATCGAATTTGTTGTCAATCACACTTTCTGGTTATGGTTAACTAACTTCTACAATCTGATTAACCTGTTTTGATATCTGAAAATTTACTCAGACTACTCCAAATAAATTTGTCCGATATAGGCATCTAATATAAACTGTATACATTTGTCACGAAAATTGATATAGAGTCGAGGAATTGTAAAATTGTAAAATTGTGGTCTCGGAATATTTTTTGTACTTAATCCTTATTTAACTATAACAAATTATTGAGGGGATAATGACCGGAGATTTTTGAAATACAGACATTATTTATACAGCGAAACTGGTGTTAAAAATGCTCTAGAGTAAAACATTCACAATCCCGTTAAAGGTCATTTACACAGAAAGGAAATTTATATCTAAGCCAGCGTTGGATGTACCCCACTTAGTTCGCCCGAAAGCCGGTTACACAGACAAGCTCTTTGTAGCGAAGCCAGTATTTGACTATTCTTAGAATTAAAAACTCCTGATTTCGACCGAAGGCGGATTAGAAAAAATGCCATTGGAATCGACCGGTAAGTCCGACCAGAGGACTGCTACATAAAAATACTTTTTGTACCGAAGTCAAGCATTTTAATTCTCAATATTTTAACAAATATGTTAGGCATTATGATGTCCAAAATGTCTTCACTCTAGTATGAAAAAATTTGTAAAAATGTTTGCTAAAGCTACTGAAATTAGTTCGAAATGTTGTTGAGGAAAAAACTGACCAAATTAGCAGATTTTTTGCTAAATATTAGTAAGATAGGAACAGCAAGAGTAAATCTATAAAATCTACGAAATTTTAGTTATATTTGAGCTAAATTTAAGTAAATTAAAAGTTACAAATTAATCTGCCAAAATCAGAAAAAAAAATTTTGTTAAATATTAATAGACAAAAACAAATTATACGAAAATGTTAAATTTTCAAAGTTTTTTTTTTTAGTTTTTTATGCAAATAAAAATATGTCCATTTAAAATCAGCAGTCCATAATTTTTGAGCATATATTTTTGTCGATTTTAACAAAATACTCGTATACTGTTACTTGCATTGAAATGTATTTAAAGTAAATATAGCAAAGATTTTTTTGATAATACAGTTTTTTGCCGTTTTTATCTTCAAATATTTAGCAAAAGTATTGCTATTTTTAATTAACTAAAATTCAACACAAAATAACAAATATTTTGTAAATTTAGCAGAATTGTTATTTTTAATTTGTAACGAGCTTTCAACCTCCGTATATTTACAAAAATAAAGCAAATCAAACATATTAGCTATGTTGATACTAGTATTTCGATCTGGCTAAAGATCTCAGAATTGTTTGTGCTGTTCGTATCCTACTAATATTTAGCAAAAAAAAAAATCTACTAAATATTTTACAGACTTAATTATATGAGTGTAGACATTATGGCCTAAAAATTTCTGAAATAATTGCCAAACCCCAAATTTTAGTGTCAGTATCCATTCAAAAGAGGATATGCTATTGAAAGGTAAGTTTACTGTTGAATGTCGATCCACCGTTACATCGAAATTGTTCATAGCATTTCTCATCTCGTGTATTGGGAGAGATTTTAATATGTAATTTTTTTGGTACTCTTTGTTTGTTGAGTCGCCAAAGTGTTCAAAAATCTTGACAGATATTAAAAGTAACCGTGTTTACCAGCATTTAAAAGAATAGCGCTGATTTCATTAAACATCTTCTCATTTATTTCCTTTTAACTTTTATTTATTTTTAATTTCCTCCTAAAAAAAAGTTCCTTAGCTAAATACAATCGCAAAAATATATGTAAAATTTATTTAAGTTAAACAAAAAAACAAAACAAATTTATAAATATGGTTTTTGCATACTCAAGTCAATGTAAATTTTAGAAATTTGTGTATTTCTTAGATAAAGGTTTCTTCAAATTAATACAAACAAAAATTCTATAATATAACCAAGGACTACATAATCTCTGGCAGTTTAAATGGGAGCATGAAATATTATACAAAAAACAAAAAAAACCAAAACGAATTAAAAAATGGTCAAAAAAGCACAAATTTTTTCAAACTTAAAATTTCTCATAAGAAAATGCATACAAACACAACCAATACAAATGGAAAGAAGGAAGAAAGGAAGAAAGGCGAACTATGTAAATACGGAAAACTTCAGAGAAAGGTAATTTATGAAAATTGTTAAATATACTGCAAGAAAAAGCTTAAAAAAATTTTAAAAAGCTTTAAAAAAATAAAAATTCGGCATATTTCTAAAAGTTTTAACAATATTATTAAAAGAGAAGACAAAAAATAGCAAAATCCGAGGCAAAAAATAAATTGGAAAAAAGACCAAAAATAGTAAAACTATGGAAAAGGTATAAAAATTTAACTTTTTGAAAGAAAGGTTAAAAAAAAGTTGCGAAAAAAGCATTTAAAGCAAAGAATGTCTGAAAAGGCAATTTTAAAGCTCTAAATCTTAAGAAAAAGCTGTTGTAAGCCCAAAATTTAAAACATTAAAAAAAAAAAACATACACTCACAACAAAAAGCCCGTACAAATAGTTGAAAATTCAGCTACGACAACTGAAAATATCACCTAAATTTGCGCCAGCAGAATTTTCAATGATGTTAAAAATCACAGTCTGCTAAATTTAGATGACCTTAATTTTAGAAAAACTAAATTTGAAGAAACTTGTAGTTAAATTAACTAAAAAATTAAGCTAAATCACCGGAATTTTTAATCTGAATTAACAGATAATTTCTGCTAAAAAATGCCTTTCCGGATCTGGCCAGAGGCAGATCCATATATATTACCGGGATTATAGATTGTTAATAAAGACTACTCTTAATAAATACGGAGTCACGATTTTTGGTCCATTTTGCTCTATTTTGGCTTAGTTTCCGAAATATAACGTATTTTATGATTATAAAATAATCATAATCAAAAAAATAACGTTTTGTAAACAATTGTGGTTTAACCCTAAAACCGGCCTAAGCTTTTTTGTAATATAATTTATAGCACATGTGCGGCACGAAAAAAAATAGGCGTGGCCTATTTTAGGCGATATGGTCCAAAATAGGTTAAGAGAGAATCTCAAAAACTAATCTACACTGAGAGAATTATCTGCACATCAGCAAATGAATTCCTTCATAGCTTTAACAAAAATTGTCACTGGAACTCGTCCATTGAAACTTTTCATAGAATCTATGAAACAGGTTTCATTAAATGTTTGTAGAATAAATGAAAATCTCTATTAAACTAATGAATCATTCCGACAATGAAACGTTTATAGAATTTATTAAACAGTTTCATAAATTTTTTTAATATATAGAGAAATTCCTTGAATTAATATAACTATTCATGAATGTCTTGCAAAATGCATTGGAATGCCAATGAATAATTTTCCATATAATTTTTTAAACAATTTCATAGAAGTCCAAAATGAATGCAAGGCTGCATTAAAATAATAAAGCATTTTATAAAATATTTTGAACACTTGAGAATTAAATCTTAAATCTAATTTTTAAAATGTATGAATAAAATTAATTAAATTCTGAAAACATAAAAAAAAAAAAAAAATTTCATTAAATTCATGAAATTGAATGAATATTTTTAATGAAATCGCCCCTATCGTGAATCAAAAGGAAAATGTTTGTTCCCATGTAATTTTCATTCCCCCTCAAGTGAAAATTGGTATCGTGAATTTCCCGTGAAATTGTATTATGCTATTCGCGAGTGAATGATTAGACAAAGGGAACTTTTATTCACGATTGAAATTGAGTCAAAAGAGAAAACAATTCGAGGGAAATAATGTTCACGATAAGGGTGAATATCTATAAAAATCCTTGGATATATTGAAATTCTTCATTGAATCTAGGAAAAAAAATTGTATGAAATTTGTTCATTAATATCATAATTCTTTCTGTGTATAAAAAAAAAAATAACTTCAGACATAAATTATTCATATTACCAAGATATAACTAAAGTCTAATAATTACCCTTTTTGTTCTTTTCGTGAAGAAGATATGACGATTTTAGTCGTTCGAAAAACGCGAAATTGAGCGAAAACGCACCTTACCTTCAATATTTTTTTTTCACTACTTAAAATAATCATATAATTACAAATTATATATACTATTACCCTAACCGAGCACTAGCTGCTATAGCCTTCGGCGCGTTGTAGCGAAAACAGACCAGTGCCTCTGGTGGGAATCGAACCCACGACGCCCGCACTGATAAGCCAGCACGCTACCAACTAGCCTATTGGGGCGCACACCTTCAATATATATTGATTGAACTTACTGGCTTTACTATAAATACTTAATATAATACTTCTCTAAATAAAAAAAATCCGTTCATTAATATGTTTTCAAGATTTTTGAAAATTGTGTCCATTTCAAAATATTTTTTTTTTTTTTTGAAATTTCACAAAATTTTAGCTTTAACGCTTTCTCGCTTCGAAACCGTTCTATGCTAATAAAAAATTACTACACAAAATATTTTGTAAATTTGGTGTTCTCTCGAAATAGCTAAAATTCTTATAATAAATCACTCATTTGGCACACGCATGGCCAATTTAAAATACCCCGCCTGGAGGCGATCTTGCCGGTTAGAGGGTTAAATTAACTCACAAAATTTTTAAATTTGAAAATCATGAATTACTTAATGTTAGGTAGAAAAATTAGTTGAAATACGAATGAAATTTGTTCATGAGGTAAACTAATGTAACTAATAACTTTAGCTAAATAACTGATTTAAACGATAACAGCAGAAAAAATAGCTTAACTGAATTACAACACGTTTAACAGACTTTTGAACTAATCATTTTTATGTGTGTAAGAGCAAAAATTGCAAAAGAAAAATATTTGTCTTCTCTGATTATGTTACATTTACAAACCGTTCCAAAAATTAAATGAAATGTTAAAAGCTTTTTATAAATAAAATCAAGCTTTTTCCAGCAGCAAATTCATATTTCGAAATTTTCTTGTATAAAAATGCTAAAAAATTAGAAATCCTTTGACTATTTTTTTTTCATTTTTTGCATAAAATTTATGGAATATGAATAAATACTTTAATACTTTCAATTAAATTATTACAATTATTTTTTTTTTATTATTTCAGAAGTTTCTTCAAAAAAAAACTGACTTCCTCCTAAATTGCATCATTACTCACAAAATAAACGAAAACTGAATTTAGTAATTATAAAACAAAAATATAATTTAATATTAAAAAAAAAAAAACTCATATCATTATGGTCATAATTACACAAAAATAAAACAGGACATACAATTTAAAATAATTTATTTGAAATAAAAATCATATAAGTAGATATTTCTAAAAAAAAAAAAATGTAAATTAACAACCAATAAATACAAAAAATTTCAACAATACCAACACAAAATAATTTAAATTGAAAACATGAAAAAAAAAAACAAAATTTGAAGGCAGCTATTTTAAAATAACAATTTTTTCAAACAAATTAAAAACAAAAAAATATACATTAAAATTTAAATGAAAATTAAAATCTAAACTATAAACTATAAACCAAAAAATAAACAATAAAAATAATCAAATACATACAAAAAAAAAACCAAATTCAGTAGAATCAATAAATAATCCCCCCTTAAAATTATAATATTATATATACGACGAAAAAAACAATAGTTTCCTGGAAAAACCCAACATGATTTTTTTTTTTTTTAAATATTTTTAATTTAATTATAAGCTGTATAATA
This sequence comes from Delia radicum, assembly GCA_021234595.1. NCBI lineage: Eukaryota > Metazoa > Arthropoda > Insecta > Diptera > Anthomyiidae > Delia > Delia radicum. The sequence continues at coordinate 229,971,910 of CM037854.1, forward strand.
AAAAATCCCTGCGAAAAATTGTTGTATAATCTCAAAATAGTTAATTAGTACTAAGGATTTATGTAAAAATTATAAAAATTATATTATGTAAATAAATACAAATTTTGTAATTAGTATTAAGTTTTATGTTTTTTTTTTTTTTTATTTTAATTATTTCATAATTTTTTCAAATTTAAAAAAATTGTTTATAGTTTAAAGGGAATTTGTAAAATATTTGGTTTATTTAAACAATTATAGCAGATTTTTTAATATATATGAGAATTTGAATTTAAGGGCCTATTAAGGACCTTTGATGAAAAACACGAAAATAAAAAAGTCAGTAAAGTCTGCAACATTTTAGCTGGAAGGTTCCTTGCAGAAAAATAGCTTATATCAAATAAAATTTTGCTAAATTCAGCAAAAATTTTGCTATTTTTTTTCCTGGTATTAGCAATTTTTCTGCAAGGATCTAACCAGCAAAAATTTTGCTGACTTTACAAACTCTTAGTTCTTGGGTGGACACTTCGACTATCCAAATGTCTTAAATAGATAATTTTAAATTCTTTAAGAATTAATGCATCACTATCTGATTTCCATGAAATTTGTATGTAAAATTAAGGAAACAAAAGTAAGGGAATGTATGTTAAAGTGAGCCACTATATGGTTTTAGGGCTATATAAAGAAAAACAAAATGGAATATATAAATTCTGAAGGATCTCCCCACCAAAAATGTTGCTGACTTTACAAACTTTAAGTTCTTGGGTGGACACTTCGATTATCCAAATGTCTGAAATAGATAATTTCAAATTCTTTAAGAATTAATGCATCACTATCCGATTTCCATAAAATTTGTATGTAAAATTAAGACAAAAGTAAGGGAGTGTATCCTAAAGTGAGCCGCTATATGGTTTTTGGGCTATATAAAGAAAACCAAAGTGGAATATATAAATTCTGAAGGATCTCCCCACCAAAAATGTTGCTGACTTTACAAACTTTAAGTTCTTGGGTGGACACTTCGACTATCCAAATGTCTTAAATAGATAATTTCAAATTCTTTAAGAATTAATGCATCACTATCTGATTTCCATGAAATTTGTATGTAAAATTAAGGAGACAAAAGTAAGGGAATGTATGTTAAAGTGAGACACTATATGGTTTTTGGGCTATATAAAGAAACCAAAGTGAAATATATAAACTAACTTTTGGGCATCTTATGTCTAATGCATCATTTTCTTGTTTCAAATGGCTCATTTTTCCAAAATAAACAACTCAAATAGCTCAATTTTCTGTAACTACTTGCTAAAGTCAGTCATTAATAAAAATTTTCAAAATCTTTATAAAATTGTTAGAAAATGTAAATGTATAAAACTTATATACATACACTCACAAAAGTTCAACAGTTATTTAAAAATGTAATCGGTAAAGTTGTTATAATGGAATATACAGTTAAATTACCAAAGAAATATATTTTTTAACTTTCTGTCTGTTATTCAATAAAATAAAATAATCAAAAATACAGACTTTCGGTAATAGTTAACATATTCAGTTAAAATTTTCTATATAAAACAAAAAGTTGTTATATTATATTGAGTATTGAAATGAACGAAAACAATCTATTGTTCTTAATTTAAACAGTTGAAAATAAACTAAAAAATACAATTGTTTTAAACGAAAAGTAAGTAGTCCTTTTTTAACTGATTTTCAGTTAATTGAATGTGTATATTCAGTAGTCTTTACGGAAAAAATATTGTGAGTGTATACCCAGCAAAAATAACCTGGATTTGGTAAGCAGTAACTACATTTGTATGCTTACAAAATAGCGCTTCACCGCCTTGCATACTATAAGGAATGCATTCTGTAGTGAAGCAATAAAGTATGCATACCATGAAGCACTAATGTTGTCATCATACAAAAAGCGCTTCTTAGTGCTTAAGAAGGCATGAATTTATTGCTTTTAAGAGCACATGAAAGAAGCGCTTTAAAAGAGACATACCAAGTGGGACATCGCGAACATGCCTTCCGGAAACGCTTGGGTAAGCACTATTTTTTGCTGGGTATGTATATAAGTTTTTAATTATTAAAACAAGTTTTTCAAATCGTAATAATTGCTACCTGAAGAAGTCACCCAATTTGGAGACGAAATATTGGAAATAAATAATTAACAATAATCTTAAGCCCATTTAAACTAAAAAGAAATAGAAAAGTTTTTAAAAGCAACAAAAGGTTGTATTTTAATAAAAAAAAATTTAAAGTTTATTTATTAAAACATTTTATGTATCGTTTGGATCTACTGTATACGGATTCCATATGTAACAGCAACAATTGCGGTCAACAAAGCATCACGAACAATATTTTTTGTTGTGATTAAAGAATACAAAATTTCGCTTATTTTCATTTCCCGGGAAAGCGTTAAAGTTTTTCGAAATTCCTGGCATATATTATACAATTATAAAGGGTCCGCCATCTAACGTTTTTTTCTTTTTCAACTAGTGCTTATTTCGTGAATGGTAACACTTAGCTCACGTCTGATTTGACAGATAATTAGTGTTATTCTTCCGCTGAACGAATATGGTTGTGTATACGCTTGAACAACGCTAGGAAATATTGCGACATTACTTTGAAAATCATGGTAATGAGCAAGGAGTGGTCGTTACAGTCAATGGCAATCGTTATCGGGCCATGTTGGACGAATTTTTGTTCACAAAAATTAAAGAGGAGGATATTGGCAACATTTGGTTTCAACAGGACGGCGCTACGTGCCACACAGCCGAAGCTACAACATCAGCCGCAGAGCTGATGTCGTTTGGCCACCTCGGAGCTGCGATTTGACATCGTTGGACTATTATTTGTGGGGTGCCGTCAAAGATAAGCGTTACGCCAACAAGCCAGAGACAATATTCGTGAAGCCATTGATGAAATACAGCTGCACACAATCGATAATGTGCTTAAAAATTGGACCGATCGTGTAGACTACTGCATGGCCAGCCGAGGCAGCCATTTGAATGAAATTATTTTCCATTATTAACCGGAAGGATTCTACTTTCAAATAAAAAAAGAATTTAGAGAAAATATTCAGTAGTTTTTTTTATAGCATTTTCAGAAAAAAAGAAGTTATTTGGCGGACCCTTTACATTTTTATGAATGAAGTACACTTAGAATACTATGTAGGTAAAGACCACTGCAAATGTAGTTAAAAACAAACGAAATTTCACTTAAAGAAAGGACGACTTACATTACAGTAAATTCAACTAACATTGTCATTTGTTTTATAATGTTCAAAAAATAACTAACAATTGTAGTAAAAATTAACCACATGGTAGTAAAAAATAAACAAATAGTTATTTTTTTAAATTAATGTAAAATCATAAAACAGTCATTTGCTGTGGTTTGTTTTTTAAATAAACTACAAGGTTAGTAAAAAATTTAATTTGTTCTACAAATGACTGCCCTTTACATTAAAAATAAAGAAACTGTATTACAACCCAAACAACTACATATTTTTAAAGCAGAAGTTCCCTGATTGTAGTGTCTTTAAATGGTTTGATTTTTTTATTTTTTTTTTTTTTTATAGTTTAAAAAATATTTTTCAAATTTTTTTTTATTATAAAATATAATTATTTCAAATTTTAAGTTCATAAACAAAAAACTTGTAAAAATTAAGAAAAATGAAATAAACTCACAAACTAGCTATGATATTAGGTGGTAATACAAAATATATTAAATTGAACAAAATATAAAAAAAAACAATAAAATAACTGTAAATATTATACAAAAAACTAAAAAATAACACAAAAAAAAAACAAAGAAATCAATCAAACAATTTTATAATTTCAATTACTACAAAATTTTATGAAAAAAAAAACAAACGATTCATATTAATATAATTTATTATGTGAATAAAATATTTGAAAATTTATTATATGGGTTAAGTACAACAAACTAAAATTATAACGCCCCAATTTAAAAAAAAAATATAGGGTGGTTATAGTATCTCAACTTGTTTGTTTAAATATGTACACCCCGCATAACCTCTTCTAATAATAAATGTGATAGTAGCAAAGTCTATTTTTGCATAAACAAAAACAAAAAAAAAAAAATAAATTAAATAATAAAATAAAGAATTAATTATATTAAAATAATAAATAAAACAAAAGAGAAAAAAAAAGTTATTAAAATAATCCAAATAATGTACATAGTTAAAATAAACAAATAACTGAACTAATATGATAATAAATTAATAAAAAAAAAAAAAAAGATTTATGCAATTTAGACTTTTAATTATATGTAAAATAATACAACAAAACTTTTTTTTCTTCTTTTAAGTAGGAATGATGTTATTATATTAAATTACAAATTAAACACAAAATAAATTTATGATATTAGGTATTATTAAAAAATATTAAAACAAAAAACAAAACCAATTATGGAATATATTAAATATTAAATTATAAACAAAGGCAATATGTAATAGGAACATATTTAAATTTATATTATTTAAATTTTTATTCAATTTTATAAATAGAGAAAATTTAATATTAACTGGAAATTTTTGATAAATTAAAATAATCACCCCTATCGTGTGAGTAAAAAGGGAAATGTTTGTTCCCATGTAATTTTCATTCCCCCGATTGGAATTGAGTGAAAAGGGAACACAATTCGTCTGAAAAAATATTCACGATAGGGGTGAATAACTGAATTGCAGTTAAAAAATTATTAATATTTTTCAAACTTATCTCAAGGTGTATATAGTTATTTCCGTTTATTCGTTTATGCATGCGTGTTATCACTTTATAGTGAATGATGCTTTACATTGGTTGTCATACAAATATTAATTTTAATATTAACAACCAACAGCTTTTGGGAGATTTTATCACTTGAAGGAAGTAGTAGAATGAAGTTTTATCACTTCAAGACATTAAAATTAGTTTTGTCTCTAGAAAAACAATCACTCTATCTAAAATATAAGTTTTCCTAATACACTCAAAAATAACATAAAATGTTTTAATAGTTTTGGTAACTCTAATAAAATATTGAGATTAGCAACCGAATTTCTGTTGTTAATCTATTTTTAGCATGGATGGTAACCGATTCGATGCGGGTATCGGCAAGGGTAACGCTATTTTGTTTTGATTTCGGTAACGATATTTTAAGGGTAACGATATTACAGTTATTTCTGTAACGGTTTATTAGCCTTAACGTTATTTTATTTATTTAGGAAACGGTATTTCAGCAGAAACAGTATTTCAGTTATATTGGTAACGTTATTTTAAGGATATCGCTATTTCAATTATGTCGGTAACGGCGTTTTAGCGATAACGGCATTTTAGTTATTTCGATAACTGTTTTTAAGGGTATTGGTATTTTAGTTATATTCGTAACGGTATTTTAAGGATAACGGCATTTCAATTATATCGTTAACGGTTTATTAGCCTTAACGGTATTTTACTTATTTAGGTAACGGTATTTCAGCGGTAACGGTATTTCAGTTATTTCTGTAACGTTATTTGAGGGATATCGCTATTTCAATTATGTCGGTAACGGTATTTTAGCGATAATAGTATATTAGTTATTTCGGTAACTGTTTTTAAGGGTATTGGTATTTTAGTTATATTCGTAACGGTATTTTAAGGATAACGATATTTCAATTATATCGTTAACGGTTTATTAGCCTTGACGGTATTTTACTTATTAAGGTAACGGTATTTTTTATCGGTAATGGTATTTCAGTTATTTTGGTAACGTTATTTAAGGGATATCGCTATTTCAATTATGTCGTTACCGTTAATTTTAGCGATAATAGTATATTTGTTATTTCGGTAACTGTTTTTAAGGGTATTGGTATATTAGTTATATCCGTAAAGGTATTTTAAGGATAACGGTATTTCAATTGTTTTTGTAACGTTGTTTTAGAGATGACGATAGTCAATTGAAAGGGTTTTTTTTTGAATCGATAACGGTATTGCTTCCTGATATTCCTGATTTTTAGATGCATATCAGGCGAGGCTGTTTATATCTCCCTCTAGGGAAAGGTCGCGGAAACTCTTGTCTATGACAAGGGGCGAACTAAGGACCGTGACGGGTTACCTCACGGGACACTGTGGCCTTAAGTATCAATTGTATAAGATGGGACGATCCTCTACGGATACGTGCAGGTTTTATGAATTAGAACCTGAGACCTCAGAGCATGTTCTCTGCAAATGTCCGAGGCTCTCCGACAGGAGGGTGCGTTATTTTGGTGGTGGAATAGTGACGCCATCGGCAGCATCGCTGGCAGCACAAAATACCAACTTCTGGTCGCGGTGCATAGTGCCACTCTAATCTAATCTAGATGCATATATTTAAATTTGAAACTAAAAAGCATTCAAGGTTAAATTTAAAATATATATATATATATATATAAATATATATATATATATGTAAATGGGGTTTAGGGAGATCGCCTGATAAACGGGAGGTCGCCGGTGCGAGTCCAGTTCGCGGCATCAAAATTTTTTATAAATAAAATAAATTTTGTGGAACGCATGTGCTTCTATTTATAGAGTATTACAATTCAAAAACATAAAATATTTAATTGCTACAATACAATAAATAGGAAATTTGTAATTAAATGATAGTTGTTACAATGGTATTAAAATTTAACAATACTGATAGTACGTGGAACTAAAAAAAAATCGGTTGGCAAAAAATTCGGTTGTATTTACAAAAATATTTTCTGTTTATGTGTGTGTTTCAGACATCTGACACGATTTTGATTGGTTCTAAAAGTAGGCCCAGCAGGTGGAGGAAAATAGAGTATTTTTTTATTAACTTTTGTATGAATAAATATTTTTGTGTTAACTATTTTATTTTGGAGAAATGTCTTAATTTCCCTACCCCCTGGAGCCGTGCATGGAAAGTACATACATTCCATATTTAAACACAAAGTATTCAGATATCGGTTGATTTAATGCGGTTAAGGAAATATTGATTTAAGGCGTTTAAGTATAAATTTATATTAAATAATATATTCAAATTCAATCACTTACCCAAGTAAGGTACAATTCATTTTATATTATTGTTGACGTACCTAAAAAAAACAAAAAAATTAATTATTAAAATTTATTGTAAATCGTTGTAAATCGCTAATAAATCATGCCTAAATAGTTTAAAGTCCCCATATAAACCGCCTTTTTGCTTAGGCTATTCAGATTTTTCTCAATATTTTCAGTCTCGGTCATGTCTTCGCCCATATGTAAGTCAAGTCCATTCCTTTAATTTCGTCCGCTTCTCAGAGTATGACACAATCCGTATTATCTCTATAAGCAAAAGGGACCGGTCCCGGATAACACGCAGGACAGGTCACAAGGTGGCTAGTATCAAATATTGGAACCGGTCATTTTAATATGACGATTTCGTAGGAGGGGGTAAATTACCACAATTTAGACACATTGTAATGTGTCTCAGGACAAAACCTAAAGGACATATTATCTAGTGACACATTCCACCAAACTAACATAAATTAGTAAAAATGCTAAAATAAATAATACTTCATTTTCGTCTTTAATACTTTTTTTAATTTTCGATGACAAAAACAAATTTATTAAAAAGTTTCGAATTACGAATTAAAAGAAATATATTTTATCAAATGAAAAAAGGAAAATAATTTCTCGGAAATATATTTTGAGTAAAAAAAAAATTGCAGAAAATAAAGTCAAGTAAACAATGTGAATAAAATAATTTCGGGGAATAAAATTGTTGTTTTTAAATGGTAAATTGCCATTACACTTAAAGAATTGTCAAAAAAATAGTAATCAAAATCAAATAGCGGTTTAAAATTAATTAATTTAAAAAACATTTCAAAATATTAAACGGTAAAATCTAACTACCGGAATTTGTTAGTACATATTTAAACCAGTTAAGTGATACGTACTAAATTATTCTTGGGAACATTTCGTAGAATTGACATTGATTAACCCACATAAATATTAAATTATACCAGTTCTATAATAAATTCTGATTTATCTAGTCACGGGATAGGTCGTTTGAGGTCCGTTTGGCTTGTTTTTATATCCTACACCACCAGAGTATAATTTTTAATATTTCGAATCTGTTACAAAATGACGGAACAAAAATTTTGTTTCCATCAATTTGTATAAGATTTTATTAATGTTTTTGCCAATTACTGTCGCCAGACCAAAGTTGATATTTCCTTCAAGGTTTTCAAGATTAGTATTAGTAAAATATCCTATATATTTTCAAGATATAGGATATTTTACCCCAAATTAGGGATTTTAACTTCGGTTTGGGATAGATTTAGAGAGGAGGGGATTTGATGATTTAATGGGGCTTTTTTTGTTTGGGTTTTTACCTAATTTTTAAGTTTTTTAGGTGGTTTATAATATTATTTGTATAGTTTGTTTTAAATTAAGCTCATATGATTTCAGCATTTCAAGATCGCACTCAGATTCAAATGAAATTCCCTTGAAAATATTTAAAACAGAAAATTTTGAAATTTGTGCTTATTGCAGGCTATAAAATGGGGTTTGTTAAAAATAACCCAATTTTATTTTAAATATTTGAATAGTTTTATATGTCTTTGAAATTTGGAAACATTTTAAAAAAATACACTAGCGTAATTTTCTTTAAGGTCCTAAAGATTTACAATTTCTTGACTTAAAATTTCCAAAAACAATTGTAAAGTAATTTAAAAAAACAAAATTTTAACGTCTTTTCAAAATATTTTCAGTATTTAAACTGTTTTACATATTTTGAAATTGCAAAAAAAAATTAAATTCTCTTCAATAAATCTGCTTGAAGATTTGAGATAGAATTAATAATCCAGTCAGAGGAAGAGTTTACAAATGAACAGGACTCAAAATCAGCTCAATCTTACAAAACAGCCGGTTTTAAGCCCACAAATTAAAAAACAAAACATGTAAAAAAAAGAAAACATTAGTAAAAATGGAAAAAAAATACCTATTTGGCTCTTGTAATGACTTTCAATTCCTTGTGAATTTAATTGTTATTTTTTTAAAAAAATTTATACCATTTTTTTAATTTTTTAATTATTAAAACAATTTTTCAAAAAATTGTTTTGGACTTCAGAATCTTGATTAAAGTTATTTATTGTTTGGGTAAACAATATTTTCCTTAAAAAGTTAATTTTTGTTGAAATTTTATTTCAACCCGAATTGGGAATACATTTGGGGAATAATATATTTTTTGGCGATTTTTTTGTTTTGATTTAAACTTTTAAAGTGAGGACTTGAGCTTAAACTTTTTTGCCAAAACCTTTTCAAGATGTTAACATTAATATTACACTCACAATAATCCAGGCATAAACATACGAAATCAATTTGTAAAACAAACGAAAATTTGTTAATTCTACGTAAGTGTTTGTGATTTTGATATTTTTTCGTTATTTTATGTATGGACTATGCACTGATAATAATCCATGCATAAAATTACTAAAACATGTCAAAATAACCAACTTTTTTGTAAAATAAACGAAAATTTGTACATTTTACGAAAAATTTTGTAGTTTGACAATAATTTCGTATTTTTATGCATGAATTATTATGAGTGTGTATTATTATCAGTCTAGATTCTAGTGCATTCTAAATTTAAAGAAGTGTATCATTT